>MKGJ01000357.1:4792-25752 GCA_002018255.1 Bretziella fagacearum | reverse complement strand
CCCCCCTTTGAATAACCATTCATCACAAACATTTCCACCAAGTGCCACTCATTCGCCCCACGCCCTGGCCAAAAATTTTTTTTTTTGTTGTTGTTTCTCCCTGCAACGAGCCGTTCACTCTCGCCGTTGAGACCTTTTCAGCTCACAATACTATCACTTGTATTGTATATACACATACTACCGACCTACCTATCTCTCCACCTCCCAAACGTACACCCGAGCTCCAAGCGAACGAATCGATTCATCACACACCAAGTCACGAAATCCGCCTATATATTCCTCTCTCCCGAGGCTGGCATAACCTCACACGTCACTCATAAAACATTTGAGCCTTTATCGCCATATACCACCAGCCGTCCACACCAAACCCCTGCCTGCCATTGACCTTTATTCCATCCTATCCTTCCGTCGGCCACCGACCAACAATACCCCTAGACCCGGTCTCCCTATCCGTAGCTACACGGACCTCTTTTTTATTTTTATTTTTATTTTTATTTTTATTTTGAGCCCTAGAAAGATTGTCCCGGATATTTGTTCCCCGCGCTCCGTTCCGGAGCTCCATCAGATTCAACCCATCACTCTGCACATATCATGACAGAGATCGCCAATATGGCTGATACCTCCGAGGCCCGCAGCAGCTATGCGCCGTCCGAGATGGATTCTGTAAGCCTACCGTAGAGATGTTTTTTTTTTTTTTTTTCCATCTCCAACACCATCGGTACACAGTTCCAATATCCTGCCTTGTCACGCCTTCGACCATCCAACACTTCACAGAATATATACATGTGAGCCAAACCAGTCTATTATAATGTGTAACACGTAATATTTTTATTTTATTTCTTACACGGTTATGTTGACAGATAGATGTCAACGTTGTAGCTGCTTTCTGCTTGCCATGTGGTATAACCGCCCACCTACGGGGTCACAGAAACGCTGAAAAAAAAAAGGCAAACACTATCTTTCACGCTCATCATCATAAGCACCGGATTTGAGAGTTATGGATAGTCTTTAGCAAATGTACTGTAATGTCGACCTGCCAGTGTCAGATTGTGTGTCTGATGGAAGGGAGCTTTATGAGATTCAATGCGGGGGGTTGTGGATGTGAGCTTTGGAAAGACTAGGGGAGGTTGGCGACGTTCCGGAGGCAAATAAGTCACTAGTAAGTATATGGATATCAAGTGATCAATGCTCATGAATGTATGAGTGTGATGAGAGAGTCCGGATGAGCAACTTTTATAGTGACATCTGATACCGCGGAGATGGACGATCCGAACATGAAGAAGATTTTTGATATGGCATGACTCCGTACTGATCACTTGTTCCTATCTTTGAGATATCTTATCTTTATTTTCTAATCCATCTATGCTATAAGTAATCCTTCAGGGCATCCGACCTCCCTCATGGCCAACCATCATACCCGCTGCCACTCCAAATCCATCAGCGTCTCTCCGACACTGCCACCAGCAAGGACCGACATTTCATCTACACGCAGCCAATAGTGACTCTGTGTGCTTACTGCATAGAAAGTGAGGGTGACTGTCGAATCATTAGCGGACTGCTGTGGCTCGTCTCTGGGCATCCATCTCCACGAGAGAAACCTGAAATCCCGTGATTGTTCCCCCCAAATGCTCCTACATCAAACAGAATCTAACCCAAACCTAAGCAATATGTATCTCACCAAAGAAATCTATATCTCTTGTCGTTAGTTATCTCCCAAAATTCTGTCATTAACCCACATCCTCTCCACCGCCGGCGCACCCTCAGACTCTCTCGAGGAGCAATAGAGACTACCCCTTCTCCAAGATACCACTACTACGACCACCCCAAAGTCCCAATTAGTAGTCTCTGTTTTCAACAACAACAACAACAACAACAACAAATGAAAATCCCGCCTGGTTAGCTCAATCGGTAGAGCGTGAGACTCTTAATCTCAAGGTTGCGGGTTCGACCCCCGCATTGGGCTCAATTCCCGATGCTCCAGTTTAACTGGAAAAAATCGAACCTTGTCCTCTGGGACTCTCTTGATCTAGAGTTCTATGTTTTTCTTGTCTTCTTTTTTTTTCTTGAAGCTGTGATTACACATTTTCTGACACAAGTTCCCATAAGCTGACGGCTTTTGTTACAAAAAATACGGCATTTTAGGTGTCACCAAGATGACTAACCGATTGAATAAAAGGCGTAATTGCCATAGCGTTTTAGCTTGTACTACCAATGGACCTTGATAAAGACATCATGTCAGCATGTAGTTCCAGGTCGAGGATATATATATATCCTCAATCGTCATGAGAGGGTTCTGTGTGGACTTGCCAAGGACAGAGTCAATGACAGTGTCGATCAAATATATTTATTGGTGAACTTGATGAGCGGCTCCAGACAAAGTGACTGATCAACGCGCTTGAAGGTTCAGGTTTGGACATTGAATGCAATGCTGGGTTGCCTTGTAGTGTCGCAACAGGGGATGCTGAGAATATGGGGTTTTTATTTTATTTTGGGGGGGGGGAGAGAGAATTTGATGTTGCTGATGTTTAGTTTAAATAGATAGGTAATTCTATTTTTATATCTTGGGCAGTCCGAGGACTGAGGAATGGAGGAAATGTGAGATTTAGTTGTTGTTATCTCCTGTAGTTGGGGCGAATTCGGAGTGAATAGAGTCTTGGAGGAGTTTCTACACCGCCTTATTGTAAATATGCATGACATACAGTTTGAAGGTCGTTTTAATCATGTTGAAAAAGAAGGCTTGTATTCCTTGTCCACAGGTTAGAGGGAGGAAGCTCGGGCGGATAAATCGGTCGGGTTTCCGGCATAGTTGACATGAACACCTGGACAAACATGCTCCAACATCCAGCATAGCCTCACACACAAATATACTACTCCGCGGGCCCGAGCCCAATCAGGACCTAAACAAAAAGAAGGATAAGGAAAAGATCAACAAAGGATCTGGCTGTGTTTATAGGTTCAGGCCAAAGGTGGAGCAGTTGGATATTTAGCTTATTTTCATTTCTTTTTCATTTCTTTTTCATTTCCTTTTTTCAATTTTGCGGCAGTTTTTAGAGTAGGACATGGGGCAAGGGAGAAGAGAGAGAGAGAAGGAGAGGAGGAGAGGAGAGATTTCTGGAGAAAAGACGACGCTGACGGTAGTAGTGAAGTTTCGCTTGCCACGTCTTTGTAGACAAGGTTGAGGTTTGGAGAGAAGATACTTGGGGATAAGTAAGTACTTGGTTGCATTCATATTTGTATACTATCGTCTGGAAATAGCCGGTTTGACATGACACAAAAATACTAGACCCTCAGACACCCATCCCTTCAACCTTCCCCCCCCCCTTCCATGCCAAACCACAAGTAGGTATGAAACAGCGCTGCCGGAACAATGCGTGCGTGTCAAAAGCATGATGAACGTGGATCTTCCATGAGGATTTGGAAGGGAGGAAAGAGAAGGGAGGGGACAAAAAAAAAGAGTTGTTGGTTACCCATTAGACAACTTTAGTGATTGTATTAGATAGAGGGCAACTGATTGATCCTCCCGTGAATCTAGAGAATTTGTATCG
This sequence comes from Bretziella fagacearum, assembly GCA_002018255.1. NCBI lineage: Eukaryota > Fungi > Ascomycota > Sordariomycetes > Microascales > Ceratocystidaceae > Bretziella > Bretziella fagacearum. The sequence goes on along the minus strand of MKGJ01000357.1, from coordinate 22,207 downwards.
TTTGTATTTCGTACAAGTACATTCTTTTCTCTATACATATTCTAATACCAGATTGTTGTGACCAAGTTCCTGCTTTTTTTTTTTTTTTTTTTTTTTTTTTTTTCTTTTTTTGACTTGCCCTATCTTGTTTTGAGAGTTTCACACACAGTCTTCGCTTATAGATTTAGTTTCCTTGACGTCCAACCGGACAGAACTATTTAGCCACAAATAGACGGCGTGATTTTCACTGATCAGATCAGCTCGTCTCGCCATCACACCGAAACGCCTTGGCCTTTATTTAACCTGTTATCTTCATCACTGCCAATATTACCGTAAAGGTAAGAGACCAAGCCTATCCAACTACTTGTTAGTTCCATCTGTCGCCCATTGATCAGTCCAATAGTAACAAAAAAAAAAATAAAAAAAGCAAAGAAAATCCCTTCAAAATCAACGTCCGGACCAAAAGGAATCGTACCTACACTATTTTTTCTTTCATTTTTTTTTCTTTCTTTCTGCTTGTGGTTTCTTGGCGTCAAGGCGAAGAGTCTTGGCAGACAGAAAGTAGAAAAGTAAATATTTCTTTTGGTGACCGTATTCAACAACGTGTAGACTATTTGAAGCTTGTGAGAGAATTTTTTATCCTTGTTTTCTGGCTGGCATCAACACGAGAACAATTAACAACAATCGGCAACAACAACAACCATGAGGCGATGTATAGTTTTTTTCTCTTCTTGCTTATATAAGTATGAAGCATCAACATCAGCACCAGCACCAGCACCAGCATCGTATATCCACATATCCACTAGCTAACCTACATATCACATACATTGGTACCTACATATATGCATTAGAGTTGACCAATGGTCACTATTTTCTTCCCCCCCCTAAACGACAACCAGCTTTTATTTTCTAATCTTTAATTTTTCTTGTATGTTTTGTACTATCTGTTTTTGGCGCCGAGTGACAACTTGACCTTCATAGCCACAAGACCAAGAGACGCCGAGTGCCCAGACAAGCCTGTGCCAAGTTTGAGGAATTCGACTCATCATCTCTTTGGGTTCCATCTCAACTTTACAACAATTTTAGTTGGGTCTTTGTATCTCTCTTTCTTGACCCTCCCCCCTTCCTCTTCCTCCCAGAAGCCCAAAGACCATAAGCGGACATCTGATATAAACAAGCCAAGCCCTTGCATATTTCCAGGGTTCCTTTTATTCTTTTTATATTATATATATATTTTCTTCATAATATTCATCTTGGGCTTGTTATAGTCCGTTTATTTATTTCTCTTTAAATTCGTCATCATTTTATTCACAAGACGGCTTGCATTTGCTCTTGCTCTTGATCTTGCTCTAGACTTGCCTGCTTGCGTGTGGAACAGACCAGGAAACTAAACGCTGGCCACCATCTATCTGTTTGGTTCTCTCTTCTGTGTTGTTCATGTGTGTATTGTGTGTCTCTCATCTTCTTGACTTGCTTCACGCCTCGTTGCCTTACTTGATCAAAGAAGGCTTTCCAAGATTCTTTCCCTTTTTTGTCTTCTTTTTTTTCTTTTTTTTCCCCCCCAAGAAAACCTTGGAAAAAGTGATTTTCGTTCTTGCCCTTTTCTTTTTTCTGTTATACTTTCTTTCTTCTTGTCCTTTCTCTCTCCCCCCCCTCCTTATTTCTTTTCCCCCCTCTTTCTTTCTTTCTTTTTTTTTTCCTTGTTCTGTTTTTATTTATCATAGTCTTCTTTCGCTGGATCGACTGGAGACGAACGGAGCCTCTTCTCTTTCCCCCTCCTCCTCTCTCTTTGTTCCTCTCTCCCAAGATTATGTCCTATGCGCATATGCCCGATTCTTCTCAAAGCCCCCCCCCAAACACCACTACTGCCTCCAAATCGTACTCACTCCCCACCGTATCCTGCCGACTCTTACGAAGACACCGACTTCCACCATTCTGCCGTATATACCGACGACGCTACTGCACATTCCCGTGGCCAGCCCCACCCTCAACCGCAACCCCACGGCCATCTCCCGCCCATACAACGGCCGCCGCTTCCAAACGGCCCAAGTTACTATCATCGCCGTGCGGCCCCTCGACGAAAGATGGGCCTTTCAACGGTGCTGATCGGGTCATATGTGCTCGATTGGCTTGTTGTCGTGGCGCTGGGTGTCGCTTGTATTTTCATGAATGATGTTAAGCCCAATATGCGTCCATTCGCATTGGACGATCCCCAGATTGCGTATGTATTTTTTAAAAGTTATTTTCTCTTTTTCTCTTTGTTTTTTTTTTTTTTTTTTTTGCTTTGTTGCCGCCCACAAGTTGTTCTCGGAAACTTGTCACGCGACCTGTTTTCCAGGACCCTTGATAGATATTGACAGCTTGCCGCGCTTATATATACTTTATATATATACTTTGCCAGCCGACTGACATTGGTTGTTTGTCTCTTGGTACCGGCCTCGTAAAGTAACCGAGTGCTCTTGAAACTTGATGGCGCACAAGATCTAAACTACATATCCTAGACCATGAATGAATACAGCCAGCCTGCTAACTAGAGTAATTCATACAGATTCCCTCATACCGAAAATGAAACCGTCCCGCCAAAGATGCTCTTCCTCTGCAATAGCGGCCTCCCCATCCTCATTATCCTCGTAGTCACCCTCGTTTTCGTCCCAGGCCGCACCGTCCCCAAGGGTACACCGCGTGCCCTCGTCTGGAAACGCAAACTCTGGGAACTCCACATTGGCTGGCTCGGCATTGCTCTATCCCTCTTCCTCGCCTGGTTCGTCACTAATGGCCTCAAGAATATGGAAGGTCGGCCCCGCCCTGACATGCTCGCCCGCTGTAAACCCGACATCGACAACGTCGCCGACCACTACGTCGGCGGTTTCCGTCTTCCCGTTGACAACTCTGCCACTACTTATACTCGCGGCCACCTCGTCAGCGCCTCCATCTGCACCGAAACCGACACCGACACCCTCTGGGACGGCTTCCGCTCTTTCCCATCCGGCCACTCATCCTCCGCCGCTGCCGGCCTCATCTACCTTTCTCTCTTCCTCGCCAGCAAGTTTGCCGTCACCATCCCCTACCTCTCTCCCTCGGCCTTTGACGACCCGCAAACATCCTACGTTGCCTTCCCGTCGCGTACCGCCTCGGCAGGTCCACCGCGGACAGCTACGGGCAAGACTGAGGGCAGCGCCAGTAGTACACCCGGCAGCACCCGCGATCCCAACGATGACTCCATCGAACTCATCGCCCCTTACCCCGGTAGTTCCCGCGCCAACGGCCGTGCCATGGCCCACGAGCGCATCGTCACTGCCGCGCGCATGCAGGCGGCGTCTCCCCCACTATACCTCCTCCTACTTACCCTCCTGCCGACATTTACCGCCATCTTCATTGCGGCGTCTCGGTGGTTTGACTTTAGACACCACAGCTCCGATATCATGACGGGCTTCCTGATTGGTGTGGTGTCGGCGGTTTTCTCGTTCCGGTACTACCATTTGCCGATTTCATATGGTGGTGGTTGGGCGTGGGGGCCGCGGAGTCGGGACAAGGCGTTGTGGGCTGGAGTGGGGAGTTATAGTTATGCGACGGATAATGAGCCTGTGGCGTATCAGACGCCAGGCGATTTGGAGGCGGGATTACGGTAGATATAGAGGGGGGGATAGAGGGCTTTTATGTGAATGGGAGGTGGTGTCGGGCTTCAAAGGGAAGACAAGGGAAGATGTTGGCGGAGTGAACGGTATATAGATATATATCTTATAATGAAGACCGGGGGTTTGTTTTCGGTCGATATCCATGTTTGGCAATAAATGATTATTTACTCATGTATAAATTCAAGAATTCTTAATGTTGATCTTAGTGCTGTTCTATGTGTATACACCTAGTCAAAGCACAGTGTCCATCTTGTCAGGACGCGACATCTTGATCAATAACTCTGTTTTGTTTTCCACTTACTTCACGTCTTTGTTTTAACCATTCATATCCCATCCACCTAAACAATACAAAATTTCCACCTCTTTTTTTTTTTTTTTTAATATTTCCTCCGGGTATCATAACATTATGAGAGGTCATCAAAAGTATCCATCCCATCATCCCTTTGAATAATCAGCCAACCCACCATCTTCAAAGAATCCGAGAAATATAAACACACAAAAGTAAAACTAGAGAAACATCTCACAGTAGACACAAGACAAGCCACCAGAGAGACAGAGAAAGAGAGAGAGACCTTGGAAACCAGCCAGAGGTCTACCTACTCCGGATAATCTCCATCTCCATCCCTTTCCCTTCCCTTGGACCAAGACACAAACTACCTATAGAGTAATCATATCCTGGTCGGGGTCAAACTCCGAGTCATCATCATTGTGAAAGAGCTCTTCCACATCCGAATCAAACTCATCGCTATTCACCGACTGGTCATCCCCGTCATCTTCTTCATCTGTGTATTCGTCGTTATCTTGTCTTTCCTGCTTCTTCCGCAGGACGCTTGCCCGCTCGCGGTGCAGTAGTTTGCATCCTTTAATAGTGCATTCGCCCGTATTGCTATAGTCTGGGCATTCGTATACGTGGCGATCTCCACATTCAGCGCCTTTGTCACAGTAGCCATAGAGGCCAAAATTCCGGCAGACGGGTGCTCCCAGGGAAGCCGCCGAGTGCGTATAGCGACAGTCAGGGTTCGAACAGTTTCCTTTGGCGTAATGAAGACATGAAGGGGTTCTTTCAGGCTTAAGGTCGTGGGAAAGGTCGCAGTTGTCGCCGCTAGGACAGACACCCTTTTGTAAGTATTCCTTGCAAGCCGAAACTCGGTCGAAATCGTGGACAAAGCGACATTGCCGTCCTTTGGGACATGATCCTAGACAAGAGGGAGAAAAAAGGGATGTACATGTTAGTATGGGGAACGGGGAGGGAGGGGGGATTGAAGATGGCGGACGAGTTCGAAAACGTTGATAGCTAAGAATGCTTGGTCGAGTCCGGCGGAGACTCGGATGATTTGAAAGACCAAAAAAGATGCTCCGCACATCCCAGATCAAAGGCCTAGACATGTTTGTGTGCAAAACACTAAAGTGTAGAGAAAGGAAATACCAGTTGTTGAAAATACTCTGCATGGCACAGAGGTTCTTGTGGCGTGGCTATTGTGAAGAGTAATTATTAGCGGTCCACTAAACGAAGACGACGGAACATACCGCTGAGCTTCCACAATAGTCTCGCGGTAGAGGTTACCATGTTTGCTCCGGAAGAATCTGACACCACCCACAGCGACCACTTTTGGGGTGGGCTTGTCGTTCCCGGGAAGTTCTGCAGAGGGGAGGATGTGGTGGTTAGCATTCAGTTATTCATGCTTTGGTGATGAACGATGGGCCATACCGGCTTTGATAAGCTTGCTCCCTCCCTTGGCAACAATGTACTTGATGCCCTCGACTTCGGCAATATATTGTTTTCCTGCTTGATCAGTAATCTGCCATGCACCCGCAGCAGTGGTACGGAAGTAGCTCCGTAGTCGTGCGCGGTCTTGTGTATGGCGTTGTTGTAGCTGCTTGATGCGGGCTTCTCTGGAGTTTACGATGGCGCGGCCCCGAGCTGAAACCGGGCTTTGGTAGACGTTGGAGTTGATGAGTTGAAGGTGACGTTCAGTACGGGTGATAAATGAGGGTGTGCCTGGGGTACCAGTGGCGGAGACGGCTGATACAGAAGGCGAATTCAATGACACAGAGGGGACAGAAGAGTTTACCGACAGAGTCTGGCTTCTGTAAGGGCCTCCTCCGCCACGACCCCGATAGCCTCCACGGTAAGCTCCACGAGATGAGCCTAAGGCAATATTAGTAAAGATTGGAGGTGGGATTTAACCAGTGTGCTAACGGAACTTACCGCGATGATAGGGATGATAACCGACAACAGGCGATGAAGGGCTAGAGTGAGGTGAACGAAGAGACCCTGCCTGCTCACTGCGATGGCGGTTGATTTGCCCTGTGATTTTCTTTTGTTAGATTCCATGTTCCTTTTCAGGCTCTTTGTCTAAACTGATAGTCTCTTACCAGCTAACGCACCTATGCGTTCCAAAAGTCGAGCGCGTTCGTCTTCCATATTGGAATGGCTCAGATGAAAGAATATAATAACCAATGATAAGCGTGCCAATTTCTATGTAGAGTAAGACTTGTGAGAAGAAAATTTCAAGTCAAGCTTGTTTGTTGTTGTTATTGTTGTGGGTGAAGAAAGAAATTTGCCATCTTGAGCCTGATGTTGGTTCTTGCATCAAGAAGTTCCAAGTCCTAAAGTAGACAAAGAAAGTATCAGAAAGGTGGGGCGTTTGTGCGCTGAGTCAGCAACGCGCACATGCTGGGTTTCTACACGCGGCGAGGCTGAGTGAATCCAAGTTTCAAAGGGTTTTGCTTGTTTGTGATTTGTGATTTGTTACATTTTACTTTTTTGTTGTTGATTGTCAATTTTGATGTCGTCTTTACCAATTAAGCACGGTTCCTGAATTTTTTTTTTTCAATTTTTTTGTCACGGTCTTTACCACCAAATTTTCTTCAGAACACGATTATACACAAACCGTTGAATCTGAGCCAAACTACCCGTTCACACGACTCTGTAATCAATCATCACTTTCTAAACCCGCCACATATATCAAACATATACAACTACTAAAATGACCGATACTTGGAACGTCCTCGATGATCGCACAGAGCAAGATCTTCATAAGAATCGCCTGTTGAACGTCGAAGAGCGTCCCTTTAAACGCATCACCAAGCGTCTCCACCAACTCGCCACCACCCTCGCCGCCCCTCCCTCCGCTACCGACATCCCCCACCAAAAGCGCCTAATCAGCTTCCTCCGCGAAGACCTAACCAACGACTTCTCCATCTTTGATTCCTCGCTCTCCCGCATTCAGTTCCTCCTCAATGCCAACACTCTTGAGCGCGCACGCTACGACTCTGACAAGCAGCGCATCCTCGACGAATGCCAGGCCGTCCGTGACCAAAATGTCACCCTCCGCGAAGAACTCGAAGATTCCCGCGCGACACTCCGCAAGCGTAAACGCTTCGATGACCTCGCCGATAAAATCACAGCCAACCGGCTCCTTCGCCCCCGTGACGACCAGCGTGCCTCGCTGAAGAACCTTGAAGATGAATGTGCAGAGCTTGAGCGGGAACGCGAGACATATGCCGAGACTTGGCGCGAGAGAAAAGAACAGTTCAACCGGATTATGAACGAGGGGATGGAGTTGAGACGGCAGATTCGCGATGAGGCGGAGGAAGTGGATCGGAGACAAGGCATGGATGCGGATGATGAGGAGGCGACGGAGGGGACGCCGCAGGCGGCGGGGACTCCTAGGGCACCGGCGAGTCGCGGGTCAACACCGAGACTGGATGGGAAGGATGAGAGCATATCGGATGCAGAGGGTACAGGACGAGAAGTACCGCAGCAAAAGTTAGGGTCAAATTTACGGAGTGAGTTGGGGAGATCGCGGAGTCGCAGTCAAGGGCGGACGCCGTCGGTGAGGGAGGGGTCGGCGAGGCCAGAGGTGGAAGACGATGATGATGATGATGAAGAAGAAGAAGAAGAAGAAGAAGAAGAAAAAGAAGAAGAAGCGGAGGAGGGCGAGGAGGAGGATAATGAGGATGATGATGGGGAGATTGAGGAAGGAGAAAATGTGGAGATGGTGCAGGAACCGGTGCGGAGGTTACGAAGAGGGGGTCAGCGAAACCGGCATCTTGGTAGGAGACATCATATGCATATGGAGTAATGGGAAGGTAGGGCTTTGGCATCTAGTTAGATTTGGAATATACTACTAGGACTTGGGGATCAGCATTTTGTATTGTTCTTGAACTTGGTACATATAATTTTGACTGTACTTGAATTTCCTCGCACTGTCTGTGCTCATCGTGACATTACATGCAGCAGTTGCAGAGTATAAGACGTCATAAGAATTCACTTTCATGATAAACAATGACGGGGTAGGCCCTTCTACTATATTGGGTATCAGATATTAAAGTTTCTTCATTACTCTAGACTCATCCCTTTAAGCGGAAACAATTTGGACATCCTGAGCAGCCTTCTCCATCACCTCACGACCCTGCTTAATCGCAGCAGCCGCCTCATCCAACTGCTCCTGCGTCGCACCATCCTTGGACGCTTCTTCCTCGGCAACCAGCTTCTCGACGGCCGCGGCAATGCGCAGACGCAAAGGCATGAAGACGGCGCGGGTCTGGGCAATAGCGGTTTCCTATAAGGATTGTTAGTTTGATTCGCTTGGATGATGTGGGGATGCTTACCTCTTGCTTCATCTGATAGGTGATGTTGTCGTCGACAGAAGCGGTGGAGGCGGCTTCTTTGGTCTTGTCGAGGCGGGCGAGCTGGTTGATGAGTTCGGTGTGGTAGGACTTTTCCTCCCTGACGAGGCGGACAACGGCCTTGATGGCGACTTCGAGCTTGGTGGGGGTAGGCATTGTGATGGTTGATTGGAAGGAGTGTAGGTGGGTGTGAATGTGTATATATAAGATATGACTTGTAACAAGAGAATATTAAAAGTAGAGGTTTTCCTTGGACAGACTATATCTCAGCTCGAGGAACTAAAGCTCTGTAAGCAGCAAGGCTACAGCGCAAGCAAGCAACCCTATTTGTGGATATATAAGGGTTAATATATACCAAAAGGGCATTGATAATAAGCAGGATTTTATGTGAATGTATGTATAATGATGATGACCAACAACTCACGCCTCATCATTGCGTGAGCCCTTCTCAGCAGGTATACTCCTCTCATAACTGGTTGATAGACATATCCTACTCATGAAGTCTATAATGATTATCCAAAAGGTTCTCTGATTACAAGGGATATGATAGTTTTAGGGGAATGAACAGGAATGTCTAGACCCGCTAGGAGCCATGGGCCCTTGGGACGACTACCTACCACTACCTGTGATGGGATTGCGCCATAGGTGCGAGCCGGTGGCATCACATTTTGGTTTTTTGTTATTCGTCATAAAGGAGGGCAGAATGGTAGTAGGTACCGGTACCTACAACACTCATGCAGCCCGCGTAGCATCATGGACAGAAGAGGACAATGACTTATCAATCAGCAGCAAGCGTGACATCCAAGTTCCATAGCTAATCCGATATCGCGCCATCAATATACTGTAGAGACACTGCATGCGTTCTTACTTATCAAATCCCCTCCTCTGATATAGAAAAAAAACCGCCAATTCTATCCTGTAATTTGTTCCACATCCTGTATATTTGATTGGGAGTTGAAAAGGTCAAATAGAGTAGTTGCTAATTTACTTAGCACCTTCCTGTTTACTAAAATTCACCTCCCACACAAATTTTCTTTTTTATCTGTTTCTTTTTTTTTCTTCCTCCCCGCTACTACCCCGCCTCACCCTTTCTACAACGCGATCAACACCCTCAAGTCGGCCGTACACTCGACGTCACGAAATCGATTGAATCAATTTCAACCTCGCCAATCGTCATCTCTTCTTAATCTCGACAAAAGTCCCTCCTCCCCTCTTGGCCCGCCCTCTGAACCAAATCGCCACCACCACATACACCACATCACAATGCCCAAGGTTATTGAAATTACCTCCCAGTCTGCCTGGGACTCCCACCTCGCCGCTCTCCCCCCCACCACCCTCCTCATCGTCTCCTTCCACGCCCCTTGGGCCGCCCCCTGCAAGCAAATGTCCCTCGTCCTCGAAACCCTCGCCGCCAGCTACCCCCCCACCACCACCTCGTGGCTCTCCCTCAACGCCGAAGACCTCAGTGACATCAGCGAGCAATTCGACGTCACCGCCGTCCCATTCATCGTCCTCCTCCGCAACGGTACCGTCCTCGAGTCCGTCTCCGGATCCAGCGCCACCCGCGTGCGCGCCGCTATTGAAAAGCACGCTGCTAGTGAGGCCGCGGCGTCTGCTAACGGGGTACCGGCGGCCACGACAGCAGTGGCGGAAGCTGAGGAGGCAGCTGTGGAGGAGGCGCCGGTGGATCCAGCCAAGGCGAAGGAGGAGTTGTTTGCGAGGCTGCGGGATTTGGTCAAGGCGGCGCCGGTGATGTTGTTCATGAAGGGGACGCCGTCGGCGCCGCAGTGTGGGTTTTCGAGACAGCTGGTGGCGTTGCTGAGGGAGAACTCGGTCAAGTATGGGTTTTTTAATATTTTGGCCGATGATGAGGTGAGGCAAGGGCTCAAGGAATTTGCGGATTGGCCGACGTACCCGCAGTTGTGGATTGATGGCGAGTTGGTCGGTGGACTGGATATTGTAAGTCGATTTCTGAGTGCCCGTGAGACGGCTTTGACTGGAGTCACGATGTGGGGAATAATACTGGGTAGGATAGATTGCTAACGATTGTTGGGGGATGATAGATCAAGGAGGAGCTCTCCAATGACCCCGAATTCCTCAAGCCCTACAGTGTCAAGCAAGACGACGATACTCCTGCTGCGGCTTAGATGATTTTCCATCTTTGTTCACTATACGTTTCTACCTTGTTTTTTTTCTTCTCCTTTAGTTGTTTGCTCCGCGCTTGTCTTGTTACCAATTTCTTAACTCTCCCTTCATTCGATACCATTTCCCTAACCCTCTTCTCTTGAGCAACGTCGCCCTCGGAACTGTATGTCTATATACATGCATGTTTCCCCATTGTCTTTACAGAGGCAGTCAACATTTCGTCGCGTTTTTTTTTTAAAAAAATATTGCCCATTTATAGAGTCGTAGTTTATACTGCATCTCATTACTTTGAAAAGAATAGTAAAAAAACTAAAAAAAAGGTATTACGTAAAAACACACATTTGTATCTAGTACATATATCGTGGTATATTCTTGAATATGTTGATGTAAACCCGCTAATTCGTCCTCCCAATTCCCCCCCAAAAAAAAGTTTTATTTTAGATATTTTTTTCCCAAATGGTATATAGGTATAGAAAACCCCTTCACCATAATAATGATACAAATACAAAACACCAGTCAGTGAATGCTCTCCACTTCAATCAAATCTCACAAACTAACTACTGTATGTGTTGGTCCCAAGATGATAAATCCATAGCATCCATAGGCCCCAAATTCATCAAAGTCCTCAACACACCTTCCGCCACCGGCGTCATCGATGGCGCTGTCCCCACATCTCCCCACCCAGATACAAACTCCTGTTGCTCCTGGTGTCCCTGCTGCTGTCCGAAGCGCCCGGTAGTCATCGGAGGCGCCATGCCGAAGCCCGTAGGATCGGTAAAGAAGGCCTGAACGCTTGGATTGGTTGCTTGTGAGGACTCGAATGAGTTGCGTGCAGAGGTGAGATTGTTGCCCATTGACCCCATGGACTGGCTTTGCTGTACCGAGGAACGGGAAACGTGATCAGAGTTGGAAGAGTTTGGTGTGGGTCGGTTACTTGTTGATGTGGTGCCGTCGGCAGACATGGCAAGATCGTTGGAAAGTTCGTTGAGGGATGAGTGTGACGTCTTGACGAGACCGGTGTTGAGTGGCATTGTGGTATGTTGGTCTACAGCATTGATCCAGTTGGCAGCCATGATGGAATCTGCAGATGGAGTTTGTGCGTGATGTGAATGTGAAGTATTGACTGAACTGTGATCAGCCGTAGTTGGTGTGGGATCAACAAGATTTGGAGCCTGTGATGGGTCGCCGTTATCTTCGGGGACCCGCAGAAATTGACATTCATTGCGGTAGTTGAGAATGCCGCCGCGGCTTTGTGAGTTGTTGCAGACTCCAACAGCATCACGAGTGGCAGCGCCTCCAAATGAGGGAGTGTTGCACTAAAATCATGTTAGAAAAAGGCAAGGCAAGAAAATAAATGTAATTAAATGGTGAAATAGGACTTACAAGATCGGCAGACCGCGGAAAAGCATTCCGAAGCTTAGGAATCCTTGCCATCAGAGAATCAAGGTCCACGTCAAGTTGAACAAGAAAAGACTCGGTGAGTGGGTTCTTGCGTTTCAAGGCACCCATAGCCCCAAGAAGAAACCGAAGAGAATCAGCCACCTGGCTATCGTCAGGCCGGCTCTTGAGATACTGTACAAAGACACGTGCGGCGACATAGAGACAAAAGGCAATAAAGGGGTTCATGGATGACAAGTCCATATGTGCAATCATTCGCATGATGCTAGCAACTTCATTGGCGGCCGTGATACACCGGATTTTACTTTCAGTGCCAACGTTGGTGGGGAGATGATGGCTGTCTGCCTTGAAAATGGCTGCTTGATGCAAGCAGATAGTTGATGTATGGATGCTCATATTGGTGAAGACGATATTGGGTGTCATGAGACCGTCAGGAAGCTTGAGTTGAGGAGGAAGACACAATGATGTGTTTAGTAGGATGTTATCCATTTGCCGGTGGCGTTTCCAAAACTCGCCATTGAGGTCGTGATCGCGATCCTCGGGATCTGGTCTATGAAGATGGGCAAGGTTGCGACCAAATAGTGAGGCCAACAACACGATGCCACCAAAGGCAGAAAGCTTGGCGGCACCGGCGGGACTCATGGCTTCCTTAAGGGTACCCATTTGCTCCGGTTTGCTCATGTCAAAAGCTTCCTCGGATGCCGGTAGATTTGTAGTAATATCGCGCTCATCAACCGTCATGGGCCAGCCGGTACCGATACTTCCATATCTGTCTTCACAGAATGCCATCCAAAACGTGCGCCGGCGTTCCTCCCGCTCCGTCCAATCCCGAGGTGGCGGAAGACACTGCTTGACATCAAGACCATTGCTGTCGAGACGGTTAAGACCAATCATTTGACAAAGTCTAATGGCAGAGCCAGTACTTATCCATGCCCTAGGAAAGTACATCATCTTGAACTCATACGACGCAAGAAGAACATGAGTTTGCGCATGCGCCACGGAAATCATGTGCTCTCCAAACCCCTTCATATAATCAATCTCCACATACTTATGGGCCCGCTGGTAGAAAAGGTCCTTTAGCTCTTGGTACTTGTCAGCAACTGAACTTGCTTGAGTCCAGATGGCATATCGTAATGCAATCGGTGGTCTTTGATTGGGCGCCAAGTTCATGGCTGCTAAATAGCGAAACTTGTGAATCATGGGCATCGATGGGTGTACTTTGTCAAAGTAAATGGTGTGTCTAAAAAAGGGATTAGCATTTGTGCGGCATATGTAAAAGTACACATGCATAAATGTACGTCATTTGAGGCCATTTCTTCCATGACTTACAACTCGTCAATAGTTTCTTCATCAGGCAACGGCTCTTCGAGACCCAGTGCCACCATATCCCACGAGTTTTTATCCGGTATTCCTGACATACTCGTGTAACTATTTAGGTTTTCGGTGCTGGATCCCGATGCGGCGGCTTGCGCATGGTTTTGCGGCGAGGTATTGCCAAATGACGCCCAATCCCGATCCTCAGTTTGTAATGATGAGACATTTCCAAAGCTACTGGGCCGCGCCGACGATGTCAGGTCGAGGTTTGTGCGGGGGACAGCAGTAGCAGCGGTAGCAGTGGCGGCGGCGGTGGCGGTGGCGGCGGCGGCGACGGCGGCGGCAAGTTTTCGGCATCAGTGTCACCGGTAGCCTCGACTGGTGCTAGTAGCTCGGCGGGGACCGATGTGCCACCAAATAGCCAATCATCATTGTTGGATTATAGCTACTTGTCCAGTGATCATCAACAGTCACTCAACTGGTTTCATCAGAACATGACACATTACCACTACGGTGTCATTTCGGACCCTGACCAGTTCTTTTCCATCACTTTGCCAAATCTGGCTTTGTATGAAGAAGCTTTGCTTTTTGGAATCGTGGCATTTAGCAAGTATCTTCAGACTTTGGAGGACCCTGATGGAGACATTAATGACTTTGTGGTTCCCTTCAACTCTAGCGTCACAATGCTGCTAAGTAAATTTCAACAACATCCTAAACCAACCATTGTCATGCTTGCCGCTATCCTTCAGCTAGCAACCATCGAGGTATGTCACTATATGTATCACCCCCCACATTTTATTTCCCTCATCCTAATACAAAGCCAATTGGTTAACCGTCTTGTCTCGTCTCTTGTTCAGGAATACCTCGGTGATTGGGTCTCCCTTTCCGGCCACCAAGTTGCCGCCAAAACTCTTCTCGTCCAACTCTACACCATTGACAATATCATGGAAACCTCCATTGGCCGCGTCATCCTCGCCTGGTACTCTCGTTTCGACTGCTTCATCGGCATCATTGGTCGCCTGCCCACCGCTCTTGACCACGAATGGTTCGCTCACTACGTGGAAGATATGGGCCACCGCGCCTCCGTTGACCCGCAAAACGTTCGCGTTCTACAAGAAGAAGGTGCCGCACAACTTCGTGTGTGTTCAGAGCAGATTGCTCGGATCAACTACATGATATCCAATAACCTGTTGGCTCCCCAGGATTACTTTGTGCAGCATGGGAGGATCTCGGCTCTAATGGGGACTTACTTTAACGATATGAACTCGAAACTCCTCGACCCGGCACACATTATCGACTTTGCGGCATTGCGTGTTGAGCTGGATCCCTATGGCGTCGTCAATCTCTTGGATCCGTCCTTCCGTCTCTACGAAGAGCCTCTTTTCGGCGTCAACATCCTGGTAGCAGAGTTCCATTCCATCATCATGATGCACAACTTCCAGCAAGCAATGGCCGACCGGAATGGTCCCTTGTTCAAAGACTGCCAACAGCATGCGTATGCCATTTGTGCCATTTTCGAAGGCATCGAAAAGTATCCCGACAGTCCCAAGGGAGCCTTGATCCTGGTGCAATCATGTCTTGGCCTTGCCGCCATGTTCTTCCCTTCAGATGCTAACCATAGAAACTGGCTGCGGCAAAAGTTTGCCCTGGTTGAAAAGATGGGGTACGTCTTGACATTTGTCTCTTGCATGGCGCATCAATTCAGTACTTGACAAATGCTAACATTGATATCCCTAGCTACATCCAATCTACTACTTCTCGAAACAACATGACTCTCTTTTTCAACGACCCCACAACCGCCCATTGGTGGTACCCTAACGAAGAAGGCTTTACTCCTGTTTTGCACGCCGTCAGGTCTTATAATGAGGAACGGACACTGAGGGCCAAGGCGTGGCAAGAAGAGTTGAGAGATGTCAGTCATATATTTTCAAGTTTGAAGATTGAGAATTAACAAGAAAGGAAGGGGACAAGATTTCCAAGGTTACTGTTGACAGTGCACTTGAATCATATCATAGGCAGGTATCCTTGTATATATACACTTGGTTTTATAGGCATATACACGTACATGTACATCTACAACAAGGCTTTCTTACCAACAGACACATTGCACACATTAGAAACTACAAATTCAAATGGCCAAATATTCCATCATTCTTATCTATCCCGATAACCCATCAACCATCCCAAAGAAAAAACACCCAATCCCCTCTTGAATAATCACCACCACCACAACCACATCCTTCTCACTCCTCCTGTTCCACCGTCTCAAACTCCACATCACTATCCTTCTCCTTCTTCTCCTCATCACCCCCAGAGTCCTCACTACTATCCACAACCACCTCATCCTTTTCTCCCTCCTCCTCCTCCTCCTCCTCCTCCTCCTCCTCCCCTTCCTCCTTCTTCTTCTTCTTCTGCTTCTCCCCCTCTTCCTCTACAATAACCAATTCTTCCTCCTTGATTCTCCCACTCTCCTTCTTGGGCGACTCCAACCCCACATTCTTCATCGGTGACGTCATAATCACCGTCCCCCCCGACGCCATATGCATGGCCGGTGGAACCGCTGTCGGCGAGATAGCCCGGAGTTTTGTCTTGGAGGCTTTCTTGGGAAGCTTAGACGGATGGGATTTGATCATGGTGGAGCCTGGCTTCGGTGAGGCGGTCTTGGGCCGGGACGGGACTTCTGTAGGCATCTTGGACTCGGGGAGGGTAGCTGGGGTGGGCGATTCGACAATGACCGGGACTTCGGTGTTGTCCAGTTCGGGGGAGGGTGGTAGCGATTTCGGCTTGGGTATCTTGGATTCGGCAAGCGGCTTCGGTGCAGGTGGTTCCTCGTCTGATGAAGATTCATCCGTTGGTGAGGTAATCTCCACATCGTGAAGAACGGACTGGTTGCCATCATCATCAAATTCCTTGATGTGTGGGCTGCCGTCTTCTTCATCCTCGTGGACGGTTGACACTTGGTTACCTGTTGACAGGTTGTCACGGCCTCCACGAATTCCCGCACGTGAGCTAGAGCGCTCGCCTTCCTCTGTCGGCGGCGGAGACGAAGTGGCCTCTTGGGTTTGCCTTGAGATCTGCTTAATAACCGTAACCGGCCCAGAAACCTTGCGGTCGTTCGTACTCTCCACCGACAGAGGCGCCGCTACCGATGGAAGACCCTGCGCCTCGGGAGGCAGTCTATAGGTATCTCCAGGCAAAGCATCAAAGACGTCACATACCCTAATGAACAACATGTAGACGCCGTGCGAATTCTCAACGTTCCAAAAGACTTCCCGGTGCAGAAACCAGGCGTGGGCAAAGATGCGGTGGACACGACGGAAGACATTGACAAGGCTCTTGTTTGCCAGGCTCCGAGAGTGCGGCTCGTTCAAAACAAATAGTCTGCTGGGGAAGATTTTGGGATCAGTCAGGACATTGGCGGCCCAGTCGAGAGTGTGGCAGGAGTAGTCGATGGCGCAGCAGTTCTTGGGCGTGTCGTGAACCGAGCAGAGGAACTGCCATTCGGAAGCGCGCATTTCCGGGCAGGTGGCTGCACTACACGGTGGCGAGTCAAACAGTAAGCCGACAATGAGGATGTTGCATTGCGCAATGAGAAACCGGCAGAGTTCGTAGATCCAGAGTATGTGATCTACTCCGTTGGGAGGTTTGACGAGCAGGTTAGCGGTCTCCTTGGTGACGGGTTTGGTACCATTTTCGGTATAGTGATAGTGGAGGGCAGCTAGGTGTTCCTGGAGCTGAAACGGAGAGTCGAGCTGTGAAATAGAGCCATGACAAGTGGTTAGTATCGAATTATTGGTTTTTTTTTGTGGCATGTGATTGCGCAGACAGGGGGCGGCGTACCTCGGACAGGTTCACCACCGGCGGGCCAGAAGCCATGTCAGTGGCCTTGGTGCCGGAATGTATGCGCCGCTTAAAGTTGGTGGCAAAAAGGATAGCCTCGGCGGACTGAGCACTACGGGACCCGGTAGACGGGTTAACGCCAGCGGGGATCTCGGCAGCGGGCGGCGGACTCGGGAGTCGAGGTGAGCTAGGTCCCATGGCTGTCATGGATATGAATATGGCAATTGGGGAAGATCAATTCGACGGATGGGTACCGTATTAATAGGCGTCGATGGCCGTGAGGGTTTCAATCGAGAATGGTTTGGAGTAGATTTTGTCGCGATAAATCAACGGCGCTGGTCTGACGAAGAAACGAGTTTCAAAAAGACCTTGTTTTAATAACGTAGCAAAGACAGAAACGTCGATCGATTGAATCCTGGGGTTCTACTGTCGCAATAATGGAATCGTTGGTTGTAGCTCTTTTTTTTTT
>MKGJ01000356.1:5299-23423 GCA_002018255.1 Bretziella fagacearum | reverse complement strand
GGGGGGGGGGGGTCAAGTTCTTACTCAGAACTTGAATTGTTTCCCACTAGTCATCTCATCAGCCTTTTTTGCTTCCTTTCCCCTCGCCTCCCCTCCCTCATCTTTGAATCTATCATGACTTGGTTACTGATGAGCCCTCTGCGGGAGCGATTATTGTTTATCTTATGTTCTTAATTTGCCCTATAATAGGCTCAGTGTCAGGCTCCTGTGGGTTGAAAACAGTCGTTCTCAAGTTCCGACGATTGTCATCTATATGCGGAGATTCTGCATTTAGTGCTCTCGGTCACTATCAGTAACCAAACAACCAATAGGGAGCCAGCCACCCCAGCAGGGTGAGAAAACATCTTGTTAACAGTCACGACAAAGAGACTATGAGGCTAGCCAGTCGGGCAATAAAATAGTTGTCTCTAAATATCCAAATGCGTGTAATAAAAAGCAAAACAATAATATGCACAAATATGTCGGAAAAGCACGCCTCATGCCTCGTATAAGCTCACGATACTACTCGTCTCCAGTCAAAAAATAGGACCTTTTGTTTGACCATGGTCTAGACTCTCTCTCTCTCTCTCTCTCTCTCTCTTCTCAGGCCCTAGAGCACTGAATTATTAGAGGAGATGGATCAGTTGACCAAGTATTTATGACTATGTGATTTTGCAAAAGAGAGAACATTGTAAGACAGACGGGAATTATCAAAAAGAACAGCCGACGATATGTGGATTGGAGGTTGGTCTTTCTCTAGGGTTAGGGACCATTTGGAAGAACCCTTGTAGGTTTGTTTCATCTTGTGCACAGCCAGTTTTAACTGGAAAACAAAGCTATTTGGGCATTATCCACCAGTAGGGTTCTACATAAACAAGGGTATGCACATTATAGAACACGACCAAAACGTCTACTTGAAATTTGAAATTTGAATCTCAATATATCCTAGTAACCGCCCCACCAAAAAACGCAGAGTCCCACAAACAAAGTGGCGTCAGCTTCGTACTCCCTGTTGTCTTGGCTTGCAGGCCCTTTTCTTTGAAGCCATATATATAGGCACATACATCATCTTTGCCCACTGATGAAGAAAACACCAAGCCTCCAAGGCCGCTGTCTTGATCTCTCCAGTTGGTTACTTGGATACAGTAACAGCCGATCAGAAATACCAGGAGCAACCATTTACTGGGTTTGGGGGGAACAGCAGAGCCAAGGCCGGCCAGCCTAAGTTATTTAGATATAAGCGATGACATGAACCTGGATCACATCTCGTGGTGTGGGCTTTTGAGGCCAAAAATAAATAATTGGGCTTGGGATGGATGTGTGAGAAGGGACTTGGCTGACGCAAAAAAAAAAAGTGTTGTTTGATGTGCAAAGTATGGATAAATCGAGGTAGAATTTTTTTTTTCTTTTGGGAGGGCTCGTTCAGTGTGATTTCATGTGGAGTGGGAAATATTTAGTAAAGCAGACATGACAGATTACAAAGGATGCCGTTGACGGACCATTCGGAACAGGAACAGCAACGGGATTTTATTTTATTCTTATATCTATTTTCCTTTGCTTCAGGCACAAGGAACAAAGACAAATCATGTAGCAGCCAACCAACCACTCTATTTAGTATCCAGTTGAACCGACAACTCCTTTTTTTCTTGTTATGAATTGACACAGCCCATTATCATATAAAGTCAAGTTTGTCAGTCAGTTAGTCAAGTCTGTCGCTTAATTGCTCCCACGGACATTTCCTATCTGCGGCGGTGGCGGCTCTCCTTCTGTGGGCTCACCGGGGGCCAATTTGACAGTGATCCAATGTTAGAAGGCGAAGGAACTGGGATCGAGGGTTGATGGGGGAGGGGAGGGGAGGGGAGGGGAGGGGAGGGGGTTAGTTACGTTCACCATAGCCCTCTGGTTGTTGGTTCAATAATCGCTAAGAGAGCTTAGCCTGGAATGTCACGCAGACTTGTTACGATCCATCTATAGATATGTTTTGTTGGACAGAAGAAGGAAGCCCGATCAAACGGGATCTATGGTACGTTGGGGGCGGGGTCAAGACATGTTGATTTTCGGTTCAATTTTTGAATTTTTCTTTGAGCTTTCATCTATTGTACAGTATATAGGTACTGGTTTTTTTTTTTTTTTTTTTTTTTAGGAGTTTTCATACAGTCTCATCCTCATCAGATGTAAAATGAACAGAGCCTTGCTTGTCCTTTGCAAAGTAAAAAAAAATAAAAATAAAAAATAAAAAATAAAGGTACTGATGGTCTGGCAAAGAATAACTGACGTTGGTTGGTTGCCGTTATTGCATTTCATTCACCCCCTATTTTAGTCTGCCATTGCTTCGCATAATCAAACACCGAAGCTGCATTTGCAAATCTCCAACCCTTCCTCATATTATTCTTTTTTTTTTCTTTAAATTGTTATTTGGTTATTTCAAGGTGATGCGTCTTCCTTGAAGTGAATTTACACAACAGAAAAACAAATAGTCACATATCGTCAAGGGTTATTTGAGCCGATGAACCAAGGAGTTGAGGCAACGCGGAGGGGGGGGGCGTCGTTATAGACTCGTCTAGGGGGTGTGTGTTTAACTAGGATTCCCTCCCTGTAGGAGGCGAGTTTTAGCAGGTACGAGGTTGCTATTATGGGCAAGAGGGCAGTTACGATGTCCAACAATATCGCGACTGAATCTCCATTTTCGCGGGACGATGGGACAGTCATGTTAGCTATCATTGTATTAAGATAAAACAAAGCAATATTCATCTGAATTGAGAATACGGGAAAGAAAGAAATTATTACACAAAAAAAATTGAAAAAAAATTGAAAAAAAAAAAAAAAATCAGACACTTGGTGTTTCTGCCGGGTTTCTTGTTTCCATGAAAGAAGCAAGAACGAAGAACGAAAAATAAAGAACCTGATCCATGGTCCCTGTGCCTTCCTTGGTCTGGTTGTATGTTGCTGTGCCTTCCTGGAAACCTAGCCAAGGAGAAGAAAGGAAGAAGGGTTCCTGCTCTGTTCTTTTGTTTGGGAGTCGTCGCAAGCCTACTCAAACTTTGCAAGTTTGTATTGGATCTTACTATAGCCACCCCCCATAACTTTTTCCTTTCCCCGACACAAACGTAGAAAAACGCCAGACGCAACAACAACAAGAAAAAAAAAAGATTTAATAAAACAAAATAAGAAAATGTTGGAAAAAGTAGCTGAAGCAAACAATGACACCAAAAGGCACTGACTGACTGCACAGCCAAGTCGGGCTCCTTCCCTATGGGAAGGAGGGAGGGGAGGTTGGGAAGAACAAGAGACACAACAACAAATCAGTCAAAGACGCAAACTTGCAAAAATCGACAGACACATATTTTTACATCACGTCTCCTCCGTCTTCTCCAGACTCTTTCCACTTCTTTTTCTTTTCTTCTCTCTTTTTCTATATTCTTCGGCATCACTGACTTTTTTTTTTCTTTTTGAACTTCGTCAATTACTCCTGCTTTGCCTTTTTTTTACTTCTTTTTCTAGACTAAGCATCACATAATCCGACTCTCTCTTTGTTGGATTTATCTTTCTCTTCTTCTTTTTACCGACCAGCCCGTTTTCCACTACATTTAAAGGTTCATCACTCTCTCTGGACCTCTTTTTTTTTTTTTTTTTTGCAATTTTTTTGTCCTTCGTCGTCATCCGTTCAAATTTATTGTCGTCCACTTCTTCTACTTTTACAACAAAACATATCCGTCACCATGAAGAACTCTGTCATCCTCGTTGCCGCCGCCGCCGCCGGCCTGGCCTCTGCCTCTCTTCCCCCTTCTTTGACTGAGAAGGACCTGCCCCGTCGTGCTTCAACTTCGCTGCCCACCGTCACTGTTTCCGGTAATGGTAAGTAGAGTAGTGCTTTATGTTTATGCTCCCCCAAAGAGGTTTTTGCTTGCGACTCTGCGTGACTTGTTGTGATGTCGCACTGCTTCCGTGCCTTTCAGCTAAGTCTGCTGCGGATACGAGCTGTAGAATCCTTTTTTTTTTTTTTTAATATTGTTGTCTTTAATCAGCCAACTAACTGTTTACTTCTCGTGTGTAGCCTTCTTCTCCGGCTCCGACCGTTTCTTTATCCGTGGTATTGACTACCAGCCCGGTGGTTCCTCCGCCTCGATCGATCCCCTTGCTGATGAGGCTATTTGCTCTCGTGATATCAAAGAGTTTGAGAAGCTTGGCATCAACACCGTCCGTGTTTACACCGTTGACAACTCTGCCAGTCACGACACCTGCATGAGCGCCCTGGCTGCTGCCGGTATCTACCTGGTTCTTGATGTCAACACCCCCAAATACTCGCTGAACCGTGCCGACCCGGCTATCTCTTACAACGCTGCTTACCTGCAGAACGTCTTTGCCACCATTGATGCTTTTGCCAACTACACCAACGTTTTGGCTTTCTTCTCGGGTAACGAGGTTATCAACGATGAGGAGGGTACCACCAAGGCTGCTCCTTATGTCAAGGCTGTCACTCGTGACATGCGCGCCTACATGAGTGCCCGCTCCTACCGTGCAATTCCTGTTGGTTACTCTGCTGCGGATGTTAGCTCCAACCGCATGCAGACTGCTTACTACATGAACTGCGGTCAGGATGATATTCGCTCCGACTTCTTCGCCTTTGTAAGTTGATAAGCGACATGTCGACTTTCCAACAACCATTTTGCTAACTAGTAGCACTAGAACGACTACTCGTGGTGCACTTCCAACTTTATTGAGTCCGGCTGGAACGTCAAGGTCAAGAACTTTACCGACTACGGTATCCCCATTTTGTAAGTTTTTAGACTCGCTACACCTAAATTGAGAGAAGCTAAATGAACTAACACTTTTTTTTTTTTTTAATCTTTGATAGCCTGTCCGAGTACGGTTGCATCACCAACACCCGTAACTTTGGCGAGTTGGAATCGCTCATGAGCGATAACATGACCAAAGTCTATTCGGGTGGTGTCGTTTACGAGTACTCGATGGAAGACAATGGCTACGGTATCGTCAACATTTCCTCGCCCTCTGCTTCGTCGGTTACTGAGCTTCCCGAGTTCACCTCGTACTCCGCCGCTCTGGCCTCGTATACTGCCCCCACTTCGGCCGCTGTCGGTGCCTCTAGCACCTTCGCTGTCGCCTGCCCCACCTCTGATTCTGTTTGGGAGGTTGACCCGTCCATCCTGCCTGTCATCCCCAAGGCCGCTGCGGCTTACTTCACCAAGGGTGCTGGCACTGCTCTCGGTCTCAACGGTGCCGGTTCGCAGACTGATGCGGACTCTGGTCTTTCGACCTCCAACATTACCAACGCTAACCAGAACGGTACTTCGTCTGGCTCTACGGGCTCCTCCAGCTCTTCGTCTTCGTCTTCGTCTTCGTCTTCCAAGTCGTCGGGTGCTGGTCAGCCCATGAGCAACGGTATTGCCGTTACTGGTGCTGCCCTGATGGTTGTCCTGCTGGGTGCCATTATGCTGTAAATTTGGAGGAGGATATGAATGGCTCATGTTTTCTTTGATCTATAACATGTTGTATTTGAAAGTGGGGAGGGTTGAAATTATTTTTTATTTATTATTTTTTTTGAGGGGAAGATGGAGACTTTTCTGCGGTCTGGTGGCCTCCAATCTTTCCCAGCTGCTTATGCGCGGACTTTTTTATCTTTATTTTTTTGGAGGACCGACTAGAGAGACTGGTAGATGAATGTGTATAAATTTCTCTCATTCTGTTTTCGCTTTCCGTTTGGTTTTTGTTCGGACTGGTTATTTATTCCATAGTGTTTTTTTTTTTTTTTTTCTTTTTTTGATATTTTCTTTGTATTGACATTTCTATTCTTTTCAATATTTATAATTGTGCCTACGTGAGAGAAGCTTTTTTTTGTGTATACAAGTATACAAGTGGTTGCCACGGTTTCAGTAAGACAGACTAGAAATGGTGACAGGTAAACAGCTGACGGAGGAGAAGAGAGAAAAGTTTGTGATGAAGAAGCTGAAGTAAAAAAAAAAAAAAAAGGCAAGGATTGGTGTAGTCAAGTAGATGGAGTTGATTGGCTGGGGATTTGTGTTACGGGGTGGCTAATTTCGGAGGGTTACTTTGTAGTGCGTAGCGCTTATTGATGAAGGTGTAGACGGAGTACGGAGTGTGTAAAATGTGATCATAGCAGCGGCATCCCAAGTCCGTCTCCGGCATGTACTACGTACTTTCACACACTAGATCCCCCCCCCTAATTCTCGTTTCCTCAAAAGAATCTCCAAGTCTTTCGGCTTTCGTATCCTCGGTGATTATCAGATGTCAGTCATACTTTTATTGTACGATGACGGATTTGCTGATTGATTATTTATTGGCTGCAGCGAGCTTGCCGAGGCAACAGTAACGAGACCCGCCCCTAGTCACTATAGGTTGGGAATTAGCGGGTGGGGGTTGTGATTTAGGCAGACAGTTGGCAGAGTGGTGGAGGGGGAGGAAGCGCGACAAGTTGAAGGCGCGTGGGATATTTAGATGGTGGGAGTTGGAGGTTTTTTTCCATGTCCATTCAAGTTTTTTACTTTTGAATATTTTATTGGGATTTCTTTTTTTGTTGGATTTGATTTCTTTTGAATATCAAGGGGGATTTAGTTAGAGAATACTTGACGCGACACAAGGAGTGTATTTAAACTATATTACCGACTACGACAAAACCATCACCAACTATTCACGATTTCCACTACAATGTCCCAACCTCCTCCTCCTCCTCCTCCTCCTCCCGGCTCCCGTGCCCCACCTCCGGGAACTCTCCCTCCTCAAGTCCCCCACACAAACATCCCCTCCCTTCCCCCCTCTTCCCTCCCCCATGGCGCTCCTATCCCTACCACTCCCGCTCTCGTTCCTATTTCCACCCACCAACCCTCGGGCCCAACCCTCATTCCCATATCTACTAACCTTCCCTCAGCCCCCTCCTCCCACCACCACCAACAACAACACCATGTCCAACACCTCCCCCCTCCCCGCCAACAAACACCCCCTCCCCCAACGCACGCCCGCGCGCCTCCCTTCCCTGGTTACGAAGACTTCCAATTCTTCCGCGTCACCATGCCCGCCGACTTCGTCGCCCACGCCGAAATCCACCGCCCGCAAAAACTCAATGCCTTCTCCGAACCCGTCTGGCTCGAATTCGGCGCCCTCTTCCGCCAGTTCGCCCGCGACCCCAACGTCCGTGCCATTGTCATCTCTGGCGCTGGCGACCGGGCGTTTACATCGGGATTGGACGTCAAGGCGGCGGCGGAGGGTCCGTTGGCGAATTTTGAGGGACAGGATGTGGCGAGGGCGGCGGCGGTGCTGAGGGGGCATATTGGGGATTTTCAGGACTGTATTTCGGCGATGGATGTGGTGGGGAAGCCGGTGGTGGCGGCGGTGCATGGGGTTTGTGTGGGGTTGGGGGTGGATATTGTTTGTTGTGCGGATGTGAGGTTTGCGGCGGCGGATGTGCGGTTTGCGGTGAAGGAGGTGGATATTGGGATGGCAGCGGATATTGGGTCTTTGGCGCGGTTGCCCAAGATTGTGGGGAATCAGAGTTGGGTGAGGGAGGTGTGTTTTACGGCGAGGGCGTGGGGGGCGCATGAGGCGGAGAGGGTGGGGTTTGTTAGTAAGGTTTGTGTGCATAAAGATGAGACCTTGGCGCAGGCGATTGGACTGGCAAGGTTTATTGCGGAGAAGAGTCCGGTGGCGGTTCAGGGGACAAAGGAAATTTTGATACACGCGCGGGATCATTCGGTGGAGGATAGTAAGTATTTGGGTGATACTGGGTGGGAGGAACCTTGGGGGGGACAGTAATTTTGCTAACAGGAATGGTACAGATTTACGATTTACGGCGGTTTGGAACGGGGCGGCTTTGCAGTCGACGGATTTCAAGTCGGCCATGTTGTCTGGGTTTAACAAGAGAAAGACCAAGTTTGAGAAGCTGTAAGATGGAGGGCCGAGGCTGGTACAGATTTTGAGGAGGAATCGGAGGGGATATGATTTTACGTTTTGTGTTGTTTGGTTGAACTGTTTTTTTCTCTGGTTTGAATATTGGTTTGGCTTGAATATAATTGCAATAAAATTCCATCATTATGTCTATCTGGTTCTGTCATCCCGTATATGTTTACTCTGATCCTGAGTCCTCTATGAGCTGCTGGGTTTCCTTGAGACGCTACATTATGATATGTCAGTATATATTTATCTGTTATAGAACCGATGAGTGTCCGTACTTACCTGCTCTAGCTTCTCCTTCAGTAGAGCAACCATGTTTTCCTTTACAACTAAACGGTTCTCATCGAGGTCTTCGATGATGTAATCATGGCGGGTTCTATCAATGTCCATAATGATGGATTTGATAGACGGGTCGCACTCGACCAAGACACCTGTATTTGTCAGTTAATGAACAAGTAGAAAAAGAAGAAGAACCCTTACCTCTGATAGCGCGTGGCATGATGAATACTTTCCGTCGTTAAATGATGAGAAGTTGTCAAATAAAGAGGTTGATGATGTGGTAAAGCATCTCAGCCTTGCGATCCACTTTAACGGTGTAGAATAAAAACGCGCTTATATTGTCGTGACATGGGCGCTTGATACTATTTTTAGAAGATGGAAACTAACATCAGATACAAGGATGACGTATCACAGAATCAAAGTGATGGATTTAAAATTGTATAAATATCTTTATAAGAGATCTAGTTTAAATAAATGGCATCGAGATCTGAGCTCGGTCTGTATTGGGTCCTTTATCTAAAGTGAGATGTTTTCGCAAGGCGATATCCGGCATGAGCAGGATAGAGAGCCTGATAAAGTTCTGTTGTGTGTCATGAGCAAATCAAAGAAATCTGAACATCAAGAAAAGAGAAGAAGAAGAAGAAGCCAAGGAAGAAGGCCCCAAGAGTGATGACTGTTAACAGGCCAGAAATATAGCCTTTACTGATCATTTACAGAAGGCAAAACATGCATCTGTCTTTGTGCTGTCATCTCTTCCGTGTCTATGGATTCAGACCAGGAAAAGCTGGGGCCATCAGTGAGAGAAGGAGTATCCGAAACCGGGTCAGTCGTCTGAATCTTCTCGCTGTCATGAGTTTCCCCAGAAGACCGAGTGTCTTTGATGGTTTGAGTCTCCGTAGTTGTCTGCGTTTCCTCGGGCTCCTCAGTCTCCTGAATAACCTCTTCATACTCCGGCAACCTCACCTCCGCGTTCTCCGCCGCCATCAGCCCCTCCATCAGCCACTCCCTCGTTATCGCCCCATGCCGTAAAATTGCATCCAGAGACCCCAAAATTGGCACCCCCGGTCGAATATCCGCCAAGATGACCTGTTCACCCTGTAGTGGTGCCACTGCATAAGCTGGCGGTGCGTCCCCCGACTCATCTAGGCCGGGACTAGCCCGGGTGGTGGTTGTATGCTGATGGTCATGGCGGTCATGGCGCTGGTGGCGGAGGAGACGGGGGTAGCGGTTTAAGGCGACGGCACGGGCGAGGCGGTAGCGGGGGGAAGGGGAAGGAGACTGAGGGTGTGATTGGGGAACGAAGGGGGGTTCTGCAGGGGTTGGACTAGAGATATTTTGGGAAGAGACGGCCAGGGTGGGGGGTTCCCGGCAATGAGTTAATCGATGGGAAGGCATTTCGGGTTCTGCGATTTGGGTAACGGGAGGTTGAGGGTGGGTGCCGGGATTAGTGGTGTTGTTTCCGTGAGATGAAGCCCAAGGCACCGCTGAATCATTGACCGGCGGGAGGAGAAGGTTGAAGATTGAGCATAGTCTGTCTGGATCCTCGTACATTCCGTGACGGGCTTTGCGTCTCTTTTTGGCGATACAGTATAAGAAAATGTAGATGACTATGAGGAGGACGCAGATGGGAACGACGATGATATAGCAGAGTGATGAGCAGTTTTTGAAGTTGGTTGGTGATTGGCAGGTGAGGCGGGAGGTGATGGAGTCATCGGCGGTGGTTCCGTCACTGCTGCTGGTTTGTCGCAAGTACAAATTGAAGGGCGCCATCTTGGTGATTTTCAATGAATTGGTAGGGGAGGGATTAATTTTATGCATGAGTTTCAGTAAAGGATGAATATTGATGGATCCAGAGAGAAAACAGATGAGATAAATGATCAAAATGAGGAAACTAATAATTTTGAGAAAAAAAGGAAAAAGGTCGAGGAGATTTGAACACACAAAGAAATAGAAATATTAGCGTCAAATATCATGAAGGAGAAGAAGAAGAAGAAAAAGAGAAAGAAAAAGAAAAAGAAAAAAGAAAAAATAAATAGTAAGCCCCAACATCCCGCAACTGCCGAATCCGGCCGGAGTGGGTCGGCGGCTTACCGTCACGTGCTGATAGTATAGGGCCAGATGGACATTGACGATCTTTTCTTTTAGTTAATCATTAACGGCAAGACAATGACGATAGTGGCAATAATGATGATAATACTGAAAGAAACAACAAAATGAACGGGCGGCTAGCATTCTGGAGTACAATATCCAAGGTTTGTACGCTTAGAGTACGGAACGGAGATTTGCCTACAGAGTTTGTGCGATGGGATTTTCAATGGGAGGAGTCACAAGGGGCGGCAAATTGATGATTGCGAGTGTTAGCATTCAAGAGTCCTCAACAAATTGAATATCAAATTCCATTCGGGAGAAAGTACTGTCATAAGGATATATTGATGAAGATGATTGTCCATTTTGAAATGATGCCTATCAAATACTTGGGAGATGATTTTATTGAAATAGGGATATCTATAACGGTAGACCCGCCAACGTGATTAATAGATTTGAGCCATTACAGGATACAAGTGAAACATGACTGAAAACCAGGAGATATATTGTATCTTCTCCCTAAAACCCGCTGACCACCATGACAGCACTACCGACTCTTGCTATCCGACCATCTCTCCCGATCAAACTATCCCCTAGTCCATGTCTCAACCACTGCATCTAATGTTCAGCTTTCATCAATTCATCCGTCCTAATGCAAAGCATCGGCTACACGTAAAAGCTAGACAGACACAGGATTATTGTGTAACGTATATAGAACAAGTAGACACTGTTGTTGTCTGAGAATGCCTGTCTGTAGACATATCAACTGCTAAAGGATGGATGGTTATTTGCTGGAATGATGTGAAGCCTAAATGTGTTTATTAATTTACAGGGCCTAGAACCATAACTGAAATGTACCTAGTTGTTAGTTGTTCCTTAACTCGGTCCCGCATTTCAATGCCCAGTCCTTTGAACAGGACCAAAACCCTTGATATCCAAAAACCCTAATAATATAATCTAGCTCTAAAAAAACAACTGGGGTGAACCGGGATTGAACCGGTGACCTTTAGATATTCCGAAGAACTGGATCTGAGGTTTGCGACTTCAGTCTAACGCGCTCCCAACTGCGCCACCACCCCGGTAATTTTCAAAAATAGTGCCTCAATAGTCCGTTATGTGCTGAGAGGCCTGTTTTGGAGTTGACGTTGTCTTGTACTTGTAGTCTAAATAAGAAGCTACCTTATGTTAATAAACATCATGTGCAACGTCACCCTTGGTTTAGAGGTTTAGGGTTGGAGCATTGAAATTTGGGATTGATTGGTAGTTACGTACCAATGTGCGCAAGGCGGGGAAAGTATAGTTCATTTCCTAAACTGCACACTATTGCAATGGACTTGATTGTCATTGGATAGTTTTCCGCATTATCACATGATCTGCTTTTGCCTTTGTTGTTGCCTTTTTTGCTAGATTCAAGTTCACTCTTTCATTTTCTAGTCTTCTTCTTCATCTTTCTTCAACCAAGAAGTCCATTCTATCGCAACCTTTTGGATCGCCGTCAACAATCACGTCGGAAGATATTGATTTCGTCAATACAGACTTTGTTCATTCCAGTGAATCGGATGACTTCCTGGACTTCAATGATGATTACGGCTCTGACCAACACATATGCTCGAGATGCCGGACTTGGCTATTGGAAGGCTTTGTCATGACACCTTTGATCCGACGTACTAAATCGACTCCGCTAGCACATATATACTATCGAGATATGCTTCTTCCACCATCAGGTACTCCTCGGTTACTTTGCTTGGGGTGTCAAATGATTCGCCAATATATCGAGGCCGCTCGGAAATCATCACGGGCCTCAACGTTTAACTCGTATCGTGGGAAATTTGAGATCACTGTCTGCCGAGATATCTTCACAGGTCAATTACCCATGGAGACTAAGAGAGATTTCATTACATCTCTTCCGTTGGACTCTTCCCTCTGATAAGTATGGTATGCGTTTGTTACTGTGAGGGTTGATTACAGTGAACTCGAGTATCAATTAGGGGCTGAAGTATTTACAGTACCCTTTGAAGCTACCTATCTGCACGATAACTTGGAGAATCTCACGGTGAAGGCGTGGCAGGAAGGATTGTACATTCCATCATTCCCTGCGTTATGCTGGATCAATACAGACTGTTCCTGTTCAACAGATATTGATCCTGTAAACAAATCACGTATGTCCAAGAATGAAACCACCCCCCCATATTGACATGCTAACTAACCCGGCTTATTAGGTCTACTACCTGTGAATTTTCGCCTAATCAATTTGGAAACATTGACCGTCGAACGGACTGAATAAGATACACCATATATGGCCCTCAGTTACATATGGGGTAATCCAACGACGCCTGATATATACCAGCTAGAAGAGTCTAATTTAGAAGACCTTGGAACCAACGTTCCTGATCTAGATGTCGTACCAAAAATCATTGCCGAAGCAATTCAGATAGCTAGATATCCTGGGTCCGAACACCTATGGGTCGATCGCTTCTGTATCATACAAGCTCATGATGAGACGCGATCTCATGACGACAAAGCTGACTAGGTCAACAAAATGGATGTCATCTATCAAAATGCCGACCTCACCCTCTGCATGACAATGGATCCCAGTTCCAAGTTCACATTCTCCAATCTACTAGTTCATGGTGATAGCCACCGGATTTATGATTTATGATTTTGATACATCATTTGATTCTCTTTGTGGCTATAATCACTTTAGCCGAATTCTTTCCACTACGCCATGGGAGACTAGAGGCTGGACATATCAGGAAAAGATACTATCAAAGAGGAAGTTGTATATTCTGGAGGACCATGTTCTTTATGAGTGCCCCTGTGGCTATGCTCTCGAAAGCATAGCCTAGTATTGCTCGCTACTCGATCTGCCATTGTATTATGAGAGAGGGTTTATTCATCGAGATAAACCCCCACCCTCTATTGATACTGCTGTTGTGCTATACATGCTTCAGAGACAGAGTCTACAAGCAAATTACCATGACTCTCGAGCTTCAGATCAAGTCAAGAAAATGATCTCGGCTATAATTCTAGTTTTAGAAGCATTTCCAAATGGATCATTAGGGATTCCTTTTTCTTTTGATGCTATGGACCGGGTAAGCTATTACTCATACCCTCCTGAAATCCTTGAGGCTCAGCAGCAGGTTTTGATGGATTTGCGTGATACATGTGGGCTTCCATCTCACATCACGCCTCAGGGAGTAAGTTCCAATGTTCACAGAATGAGGATTGCATTCCAGGATACAATAGTTGTCGATACGAGAGCCAACCCTCCCGTCACAAGTCTGCTACATGACATGACAAGTTATAGGGGAGATATACGTCACATCAGTGCCGAGCACAGGCAGAAACTGATTTGAAGCACTGGGCTATATCCAAGCTTGGTCAGAACTATTCCCACGAGAAGGACAGCTTGCATCTCTTGTCTGCATCGACAATCAAGTCCATCAACCTAATGATAATCTAGATCGTCTAAACATATCGTGTGAAGTTCTCCAAATGCTCTCCGAGATGAACTTTCACTATCGGTATGCCGAGGAGTTTTCTTGGGTTCGGCACTACTCACTAGACATTGAACACCCTTTTGATGTCACGGAATACTTGAACATTGAGCAACATCGAGTTCGCAATGTCTTCTTGGGCCAAGATATAACCTATTATCGTCGGGTTGTTGAGGAGTAATATCGACGGGATCTCAGTTTCTCCGCTGATAGCCTGGTGGCTTTTGAAGGTGTCATGTCCGTTTTTGCTCACAGATGCGGGATATCCATGCACTGTGGCGTTCCGAAATCAATAATTTTTGATAAATTTCTCTGGTAGGCTAATATTAGTAAATCATCAAGACCTCTGAATAAGGATATTCCATCCTGGAGCTGCGCGCACCGACGACCACAAACCATTGATTTTAAGGAGCCGAAGTTCCAAAGTTACTCCAGTTCAAGTACTATTGACGCCCCTAGCCAATTCCCCAAAGGAACAATTGGAGTCGTCCGAAGTTTGATACGACAACACACAGGTTCGTTCGACTAAATTTATAGACGGTGTAGCATATTTCAATGACCCTGACTATATAGCAAAAGTAAGGTGTAGGCATCCAGAGGACGAATCTTTAGAACGGCATGATGCAGAGCTTTTTCCTGTGGGTTGTGACGATGATAAGAAATGCCATGTATACATCTTATACCCCCCCCCTGATGCCATTTCAAGTCATCTTCCAGGATACCATCACTACTGGGCAATATTGTTTGAGATGGTATGGTCCTCATCTGAAATATATAGAAGAGTGGGCATGCATGTTAGCTATGAGGTTGACAACATGCCGCCTTGTAAGACAGTTTGGAGTTTTATTATTGACATCACCCGTACTGAAAACCGAATGTTAAACCGCGTATGGACAGGTGAATCAGCAAACCAAGACAAGTAGCTCTGGGTATCTATCACGACGGCTGTTGCCAGGAAGCACGTCAACACTTGTCAAGCCAATCCGAGTATATCGTTCTTCCACATCTAAAGTGGCCGCTTCAGCACGAACAAGTAAAACAACCCAAGTATCCACAAAACTCCCCGACTGGTCCCGGCATGGACTTGATGTGGAGTGTGTAGACCCCTCTTGATTCTGCTTTATGCTGTAGACTAAAATC
Source organism: Bretziella fagacearum (assembly GCA_002018255.1). Classification (NCBI taxonomy): domain Eukaryota; kingdom Fungi; phylum Ascomycota; class Sordariomycetes; order Microascales; family Ceratocystidaceae; genus Bretziella; species Bretziella fagacearum. The sequence goes on along the minus strand of MKGJ01000356.1, from coordinate 8,520 downwards.
ATCGTAGAAGCAGCCAAAGCCTGACATGGATCTTACCTCTGCCTGTGATCACGGAACTACCCTTCCAAGAACTCCGATAGTACCACCAGGAAGCTTAGCATTAGGTAAGCCCTGGAGCGTCGGCGGATATATAAAACAACCCATCACCATTTCCCACCCAGCCGCCATCTCCATCAAACCGTGTCTCTGAATCCGAGGGCGCCCCAACATCTACATAACAATCGAAAATAAAGCCAATCTCCCTTTTTCCGCCATCGGAACCAAGTCCACGATCGCAGGCCATTCTTGGGGGGATCCTCCTCGGTCTCGTCAAAGAAATACCAGAGGAACCAGAGTAGGAACTCGGCTTTGGGGATTCCGAAATGGAAGGCTTTCCAGTGGTGGCGGGTGAAGATGGCGATGGTGCCTTGGAAGGCGCTGAGGTTGTCGCCGTTGTAGCTGAGGGTGCGGCGGCAGTATTCGGTGAGGGATTGTTGGTAGTGGGGGGCGGTTGTGCCGAAGTGGGAGGTGTGGGGGTTGTGTGGTCTTGGAGGTTCAGGGAGAGGGAGATGGTGGCGGTGGGGGACGAGAGGGGGTGGAGGAAGTTGGTGAGGTGGGTGGTTGTTGAGTGGGAGTGGTGGCGGTGGGTTGCTTGGGATTCTAGGGTGGATAGGGGACGGAGGATTGTATAAGAGAGGGATTCTATGGATTGGGGGTTATTCCAGTCTGTGATTGGCGCGTCTATGGCATAGCCAATGTTGACAAGGCTACTAGCCTGTGGGAATAGCCGTAGCAAAAGACAAAGGTTGTGTATACACTCCCGGATGAGATGAATCCTGGAACTACGATTTGAGTCTTTTATATTATATTGATCAGAAACCGTATCATGTAATGCCTGTACCAACTCTGTTCCAAAGAGCTGGAAGTCGTAGTTAGCTGGGTTCAGCATATTAGTCAGCCAATATACAGCTGGGAGGGCATCGATGATGTCTGTAGGTGACACATGGTTTTGTGGGGCAACTATTTTTGATAACCGCACCCGAGGAAACCCATAAGCCTCTGCGTTGTGTGGGAGACTGTCTGTTACAGCCGAGATAAAGTGTCCGTCTTTGGGGTTGATGTGGCTTTGGCCAGGAAAATAAACCTTGGCTTCTTCCAAGATTTCAAACACCTGATTCACACAATGCAGGATATCTTTTCCGTTGTCTAGAACTTTCTTCTTGGGGTAGTTCAGTTATGTCTGGAGACTTTGAGGTCTCTTTGTGAGGTCCGGTAGAACCTGTAAACGTAAACATGAATCCACTCCCCGAGGCCAACGGTAAACCCAACCGAGAGACATACCAGGCCGACTTATCAACGGCATACCCACAAGAACACTGGTCAAACACCTGATTTTCAGGCACATATAACTTGCGTCGCGAGAGTAGTAGCTTCTCTTGGTATGTCCACCCTCTTGAATTCCACGGGGTCGACAGCATTGTATTATGGATACTCCCATAGGAGAAATCGTAGGCTTGGAACTGGACATCCATGTTGTAGACGCTTGGGGTTCTGGTGTCTTGCATGACTTCACCAACCAAGGATTTCGTGTGGGGATCCATGGTGAGGGATGAGCGTAAGAGATGCGTTTTGGTAGACTCTATCCCATCTTGCGGATTTGGTCGTCTTTATCTGTGTTTTCACTTGGGACTTGCGTGATGCAGAAGCGGTCAATCCATAGGTACTTGAAGCCTAGGTATCTGGTTATTTTGATGGCTTCTTGGATTAGGATTGGGACATGTGGTGATGTTAAGGAATTTGGCTCTTGGAGTTTGGTCTCGTTGGCTACTTCATGTTGGAAGATACCATGTGGAGGAGGGGGACCCCATTGATAGCTTAGGGCAATATATGGGGCATTTGGTTTTGCTTTTCCAAGGTTTAGCATGTGGACGTCTATTAGACGAAAGTTTCGGGGGAGGTCTACAGAACATAATGTTAGTAGAAGAACAGAGGAAGAGGTTAATGCCTATGTAGTGATAAAGTACCTGACTGTGATGAGTCAGTCTCCAAGCATTTACAATCCTGGGACAACCAAGATGAAACGAGCGTTAACGGTGTATTTAGACCACCATTCCATATAGCCATAGCAGTGATCTCATCAATGTCCATTGCCCTATAAGCAGCCGTGAAGGGAACTGTAAACGACCAAACCCGGTTCGGTTTACCATGTACAGAGTCTAGAGAGCACATTGTTCCCATGATATAGGCATCCCAAACATGCTGACCATTGTGCTGTGCCAAAGATGATATAAATTCACGCTTCATCACCATTGGCGAACTCCCAGTAAAGACATCCCTGCAAATAGTCACCAGTACTTTTCTGGGAAAGGGGCTGGATCGTTGATACTGAGAACTGGGCAATGATATAGTCGTTTGTATATAATCTCGAATTATCTGACATGCGGGACAGTGTCTTGTTGTGGGTGTTATTGGTTGGTTTAGTGGAGGGTCGAGGAGGTTTTTGTAGGTGATTTTGGTTGGGCTGGGGCTTGTGTAACGGAGGTTGAATGGGGTGACGACTAGACCTTCCAGTAGCCAAGTACGACATCTGGAGCTTATGAATGGGGGTTTTGGGGGTTGGGATTTATTAGAGGGTTTCTTTGGGTGGGATGTGGACATCATATCGAGGGTTAAAATGAACGTAGAAGATGTAAGAGTGGAGCTATAAAAGAGGCATAGAAAAGTCTTGAGAGTAGATGATGGATGTTTGATGTGTCTAGAGCCCTGGTGATTTGTGAATGGGCAGAAATGGGTCATGTGATGTGTAAATACAAGATCAGCGATTCCATCCAGTACTTTTGGTATTACTGGCCACGTTGTTGTACATATTATATGTAAGCTGACTTTGGGCTGAATGAATTAGGGTCTTGGCACTTGATGGATTCATATGAGATGAAGCCTAAATTAGACTCTGGTGACCAATTAGATCAGGCAATTTACTATGGTAGTAGACCCTATCAAAAGTATACAGGTCACTGTATCATCATGTTGACAGAAAGGGCTCGTCTATACAAGCACACCTCCCCTCCCCCCTCCCCCAGTCTAAACCATCTTGTTCTTGAAAAATATTATTCAAATTTCTTTATTGATCTCAGGCCTTTGGACGCCATCATGGCAGCAAAAGTAGATAGATAGAAATAAAACACACAAGTTATCCTCCAAAACAGTTTCCCTAATATCATAACGCCCTCTCCCCCCCCCCC
>MKGJ01000355.1:0-15026 GCA_002018255.1 Bretziella fagacearum | reverse complement strand
CCCCCCCAAAAAAAAAAAGAGCCTCCATACATACACATACACACAACCACATTCACAATGGCCGATACCGAGATTCAGCGCCTGCGTTCCGTCGTCGACTCTTTCGAGGGTCGCCTCAAGGCCCTTGAGGATCGTCTGACTGGCAAAGCCAGCTCCGACACCATCCGCATGATTCTGATTGGCCCCCCCGGTGCCGGTAAGCTCATCCTCCAATTTTACCTCTCCCTACAGCCGTCCGGTGTTCATGATACCACCAGACCCGGCTCGCATTGTCGCCGCATCTTGCTCAACGCAAAGGCTCAGTTGCAGAAGGGAAAAATATATATTTGCAATGTCAATGGCTCCCGAAAGACGACACGGATAGCTAACATAATGTGCGATGTATACAGGCAAGGGTACTCAAGCCCCCAAGATCAAGGAGAAGTTCAGCTGCTGCCACCTGGTTAGTTTTCCCCTTTGTATCCCCCGATAAATGCTCTCGACTATCGAATACCGGAATACCTCTGGAACCAACAACTATTTCCCCAATGCCCGAACCAAGCACCATGCGATTGAACCAAGGCTGGATCACAATCGGCAATTGATGAATTGGACTTTGGACTTGTTCAACTATAACGAGGTGACCATTTATACCACTATGCTAACACAACCGATTCCTGGAAATGTATAGGCTACTGGTGACATGCTGCGCTCGCAAGTCCAGAAGAAGACCCCCCTGGGTATTGAGGCCAAGAAGATCATGGACGCTGGTGGTCTGGTCTCTGACAACATCATGATCGGCATGATCAAGACGGAGCTTGAGAACAACAAGGAGTGCAAGGGCGGGTAAGTTGGTCATGAAATGCATGCACTCTACCCGGTAGACAAAATAACTAACAATCATGGTGTAGTTTCATTCTTGACGGTTTTCCTCGCACCGTTCCCCAGGCCGTTGGTCTCGACGCCATGCTTACCGAGCGCAAGCAGAAACTCCAGCACGCTATTGAGCTGAAGATTGATGACTCTTTGCTGGTCGCCCGTATCACCGGCCGTCTCGTCCATCCCGCCTCGGGTCGTTCTTATCACACCACCTTTAACCCTCCCAAGCAGGCCATGAAGGACGACATCACCGGCGAGCCGCTGGTTCAGCGTTCCGACGACAACGCCGAGGCGCTCAAGAAGCGTCTGGCGACCTACCACAAGCAGACTGCGCCCGTTGTGGGTTACTACCAAAAGACTGGTATCTGGTCAGGCATTGATGCTAGCCAGAGTCCCAGCGCTGTGTGGTCTGACGTCCTGAAGGTGTTCCAGAAGTAAGAAGAGAAAACAGGTGTATCTTGTTTTCATATTTCTTGCTGCCGGAGTTTACCACAAGGTGTTGGAGATGCGTTGATAAACAAAAAACCCCCCCAACATATTTACACGACTTGAACCAATAATAATCGCATAAACAACACCAGTATGCGGCGTTTTTGTTTTCTTTTCCCTTTGTTTGGTGTTGTACTTGTTTTCTTTTATTTTTCGACTCGGCAGGCTTCTGATATCACTGATAGGAAGATGGCTTTGTATCTTTCTGTACCACTGCCACTATTTGCTGCTTTTTCATGCTTGTGTCTTTGTCTCGTCCATCTTTCTTCTAGTTCTCTGATTTCAATAGACTTGGGAGTTTGGCATAATGGGGGGAAAGGGAAAAAGGGAAAAAGGGAAAAAGGGGAAGAGGGAAAGAGGGAAAGAAGGAAAGGAGTGCTTTGTGAGTTGGTGACTTGTATTATGCTTTCCGTATGTTCGTGGTGGGTGGATTAGATATTGTGAGATTTATGTTGGCTTGGTCTGGTTTGGAGTATATTGTTTTAGATGAATGTATTCAAATGTACATCACTTTGTCACGTGAACTGAATCATAAACCCACACGTATGTGGTCACTTTTTAGAATTAGCCACGGATAAAATTTAGAGTATCCATTTGACAGAGTCACGGGAAATCGTGAGATCCACTCATGATTTGATAAACTAGGGGAAAAGGCCAGGAAAAGGCCGGGAAAAGGCCGGGAAAGAGGACCCACACGGAACATGGAGTACATCATAGTCACGGGTTGGACAGACGGTTCCGTTTCCAGGTTTCAAAGGTTGTGCGTGTTGTCGAGTACAAGGTAAATGTGAAGAAAGAGAAAAACAAAAGAAAAAGTAAATAAATAGAATAAAGAAAGACAATGGCCAAACATGAACAATATGTCAAGTACAAAAAAAAAAAAACCCCTCCCCCAAAGAAATGTCTCTCTCCTCCAAGTGCAAAAGGGAAATCAAGGCAAGACAAAAGAAAACAAAAACCGTAGCTAGCAAAGACATGTGGTGATGCATACAACAATAAGAAACAAATACCAACAGTAAGAATGAATATCCAACAACAACAACAACAACAACAGAGACATCCAGGAAAACAAGGGAGGCCCAGAGTGGACCGACGAGGATGGTGGACAGGGTAATGGAGGGACACCTCGACATCGTTGACTCCAATCTGAACAAGACAATTCTAGCGTAGATGACCAAGACAAGAGGGTTGTTGAGACAAGAGGCGAAAGGGCGAGATATCCCCACAACAAGGTTGAGGACGAAGAACACTGTCGCGCTGCGTTGCAAGTGTAGAATCATGATACACAAAAGACATACGCAAGAGAACCCCAATTGTAGCTGTGCTACATTGTAGTAGCTGCTGAGTGGGATCGGGATATAGAGGGACACGAGATATGTGAGGACATCTATAAAAGCAGACATGGCCGTGAGGAGTCGGCGGGCAGCTTCGAGGTTTGGGAGTTTACAATTACCGTCTCGGGGTGGCTACAAAGCAGAAGAAAATATAAGGGGTTAGATCTCGAGTAATTCCTAAATCAACATACTCTTTTTACGTTTGTGCACGTGTCATCAACTTACCATTGTTGACCATCTGGCGTTGCTTGTTGATCCAGCTCCGCGGCACTTCCTGTCGCCGTTGCACGACGACGTGGGAACTCTGGATACGGCTGTTGACATCATACCACGCCGTGGTGATAAGACTATTCTCGCGTTGGAGGTTCTTGATGATACCTTCATACATCGTCTATTAGAGTGGCCATGGGGTTAATATAAAAAAATAAAAGTCACAGCAAAACAAATTGGGCATAGTGGAATGGAAGAGAAAATGAGAAGTTATATAGTGTGTAGTGATGAATGGCACAACTTACTCTCTGCTGAATAAAGGCATCTCCATCAAGGGCCGCCTTGAGCTTTCGCTGAAGTTCGTGCTTTTCGAGTTCAAACTTCTCCAGTTGCTACAAGTATAGGCAAAGAAATAAGAAAATACATGGTTAGTCAAACTAGCACAACAGTAATATGGGTGGGTAATAACCATCAACTCAACAGAAACAATGCAAAAAGAAAAAGCAAGAAAAAGCAAGTGCAACCGCACAGTAATTTGTTAGTCAACAGATGCAAATAGTTGCTCACGACCAAGGAATCATCATCCACTTGGATCGTTTGGCATTCCGCGAGTTGCTCTGGAGCGGCAAGCCCAGCGGACTTGCACTCATAGAGGATTTCCGGGTAAAAGACCGCGAATGAGGCAAGGGCTGTGAACCAAACCCAATCATGTTGACACTGCCACTGCTGCTGTTGCTACTGCTATAGCGCAAAGGGGACGCAGTACTTGTTCTGCGGTCGGTCTCCACGTACTCAAAAGCAGCTTGCTTAGCAGAACGAATAGAGTCTCCGACCACAGCTAATCTGGGAGGAGACGGCATCTGGCCGCCGCTGCCGCCGGCAATGCAAGGAAATGCAGAGTATGGGGTGAAGTTATAGCAAGGCTGCATACGACGAAGCCGCTTCGGCCGATCGCAGAGCTCGTTAAAGAATCCATTGTCAATGGTTGCATCAGAATTGCCCGCGACAATAGGCTTATTATTATTATTGCTCTTCTTGTCCCGCTTCTGACTGCCATTCTTGGTCTGGCTGTTGTTCTTGTTGCTGGCAAAATTGCTGTTGAAGCTGATTCCAAAGAAGCGACTTACCGACTGGCGCTGCTTGAGGCGCTCGCGGAGCTTCTCAACCTTGTCCGCATTCTTCTTGGCTGCCTCGGCCGCAGGACCCGTGAGGGTGCCAGCACTGGGGTTAGCCCGTAGCTCTTCCACTTCCTTGCGGTAGCGGTCCTTGGCTAAGAGAGCTTCGATAAGTTGTCTGCGGTGGTGCTCAAGGTCATCCTGGAAGTTAGTGTTGCGGATACGCATGGCCTCCAACTCTGTGCGGAGCGAAGCTGACATGAGGTTGTCGGCGTTCTTGAGCTCCTCAAGACCCTCGAGGGTGTCTTTATCAACCATCAAAAGGTCAGTCCGAGCACTAAGAAGATCGCGGTCCTTGTCGGTCAGCTGTCTCTCAAGCTCTTCAACCCGAACCTTTTCAGAGTCAAGCTCCGCAGTCGTCTTCTTGAGACGGTCTGACAAGAACTTGAGTGCCTCGTCACTGTAATAATGTTCAGTTAGTACCTCGCGGCGAGCAAATGTAGGCTGGTATTCTACTAACCCTCCATCCACGGCCTTCTGGACCAGGGACGAAAGCTGGTCCTCAGCAAGAGCATGCTTAGTCATAATGTCATCATGCTGGTCCTTGAGACGCTGGTGCTTCCGACGTTCCTCTTCAAGCTCATCCTTGAGACGGGTCGTCTCAGAAGAGCCACCGAGACCCTTGCGCAATAAATTGTTCTCCGCCTTGAGACGAGAAATCTCCAACTGCAGGTTAGGTTGAGAATCAGCGGCACCTTCCAACTCGGCCTCCAAGCTGCTGAACCCACCAGTGGTAGCGCTCGGGGTGTCAAGCATAGGGCGAGCTTCTCCGTTGTTGAGCTGCTCCTGAAGTTCATTGATAAAACGCTCGTCATGGTTTTTGCGCTCTTCCATCAGTGTAAGCTGATGCTGTAGCGTTCGGATATCTTCCTCAAGCACTTGCTTCTGAGTAGTAAGTTCATAAACTTCGCCCTCAGCCGCAGAGTGCAGGCGACGAACCTCGGCCAAAGTCTTCTCCAGAGCCTGGTTGCGCAGGGTAAGCTTCTCATGTTCACGCAGAGTCTCTTGGAGCTGATCTTTTTCAAACTGCAGGTTCTGCACCTCGCGCTGAAGGTGTTGTTGACCCTCAAGCTTCTGCTTGTAACGCTCAGCTGCATTAGCTTTACGGTTGAGCTCCTCCATACGGTACTTGAGCTCCTTGAGCTCGTCGTCAAGCTGTTCAGCGCGTTCACTCTTTTGGCGGAGACTGTTAAGCTCGTTCGTCAGCTTGGTCTTGATGGTGCGGTCCTCGTCAGCTTGAGATTCCTGGTTGGCGATCAACTCATCCTGCTCCTTGATTTTGTCTTCAAGGGCCTTGATGATTTGAGAATCTGAAGCTCCGTCTTGGGTAATCTTGCGCAACACATCTAGTTCTCTTTGGAGGCGAGCCTCCTCCAGCTTCAGAGCTTCGTAACTGTCTTGCAAGTGCTCTAATCTGGTCATAGTATCGGCATGTGACTTGTGGGCAAGGTCGAGTTGGCCCAGGATAGAAGCTCGTTCCTCTTCATAGGCAAGAGCAGAATCTCTGTCTTCAATGATGGAAACATCGGCTGACTCAGCTTCCTTGCTGGCCTTTTCAGTTTCTCGGCTGACAACCTGTTGTTGGGTCATGATGATTTGCTGGATCTGGAACATGATGTCATGGTCGAAGCGGCCTGGTTCTCGCAGTCGGCGGACGTATTTCTCGGGATCAGGACCCAAGAAGGCCGCAGCAATGGTAATGTAGAGAAGCTTAAAGGCACATTCGGTTAGTAGTTGAGCATAAATTCTGACAGGCGGTCTCTTGCGGGCCAAGCGTACCTGAGCAACACCTTCTATGTCGGGGTTGTCACTGATTTCGCGAATATCAACAAGTCTTGACAGGACCTCGAGATCGGGGCTCTCCCGATGGATAAACCGAAAGAGAGCTCTATGGACGGCTTGGAGGTTGCGCTTCTTGGTCAACCACCGGGCACAAGCGGCGGGGTCGGATTCAACATCACCGCCATCATAGGTCGGGTCCAGGTCGGTAAGAATTTCGGAAAGGGCAACGCCATCTTGGAGGTCGATAATCGAGGATATCGGGGTCGTAATGGGGAACCCCTTGTTCACCTGTGTAGAGAAAACGGGTTGTTAGTAAGGTAAATTAAATCATGTTGGTGAGGAAGACGAGAACTGAGATTCTGTCAAGGACGGCCTGACAGACGGCAAATGACGACATGGTGGGTGTGACTGGCCAGCGCCGGATGTGGATAGTGTTTTTTTTCCCCGTCATTTTGCCTTGCTCATAGCATACATCAGAGAAGACAGATAATAAATAATAATAAAAAAGCAAGAGACTACTTACCCATTCGACGAGGGCCTCCTCGGTCGACAGGTTGGAGGGCATTTTGAAGGGCACCAGTTGGCTCTACTAGTTCTAGGACAGAAACAGCCTAAGCATGCAACTGGGAAACCTGAGATGTGGTAGGTATTGGTAAGAGGGAAAGGTTTTTTGGTTGCTGAAAATAAGGTATGTCGAACCCCAATGCTACTAGTAAGAGGGGAAGGATAGCAGACACAACGCAAAAAAAAAATAAAAAAAATAAAAAAAATAAAAACTGTGCGTATATAGCGGTAACGGTAGGCCTGTCGATTCGAATTTTCGGTGTAGTCGGCAGAAGTCAGATACCAGCTCTGATACTTGTCGGATTGTAAAATGTAGCTCTCAAACAACAAAGTTTTGCTGTGACCAGAGAGAGAGAGAGAGAGAGAGAGAGAGAGAGAGAGAGGTAAAAAGGATCGAGACAAACAGACCCTGGTTTACTTGAAATATTGGGTTTGGCCAATTGCTGAAGCTCAAGTCACCTGGTACTGCCCACGATGCAGCTTAAGATGATGCTACTACTGGTGATGGCAGCCAACACCAGCGTGCAGCAATCTCTAGTTGTTGACTTGGCTCAATGGAGGCAAGTGAAGTAGCTAACCGAGAACGGATCTGGTCATCAGAGTGTCGTTCCTGTTATCACGAAAACTACCACCTTCTGAAACCCGCGGGCTCTGGAGAACCAGTGGCCTGAGACACACACTTGAAAATGTTATGTTCGCGGGAAAGCTTGTGTGGCTATAGCAGGGGGGGCTTGTTTGTCTGTGAGCTTAATTGCGGCAAAGAGATGGAAAGCTTAAGCTTGAAAGGGTAGAAGTGGAAGAGACGTGTGATTGAAGGTGACCCAAAAAAAAAAAAAGAAGAAGAAATTGAGAAGAAAAAATGAAGGAGAAAAAAGCAATGATGCAAGAAATGACATGAATAATAAGGATAGGATAGGTTAGGTAGTTACGAAATAATTTCCTTCAAAGATTGGAAAGAGCTCTACTATTATAGCTCATCCCTGCCTTTGTTTTGATTTAAAGCGACATTCTTTCAGGAAATTTAGGGCAGTTACGCTAGGGACCACCAATGCAGTTATTTCCTTGTGTCATTAACTAATAGAAAGAACTTTCTACAACATCCCATTTCTTTGTGAGGGCACTTGAAGGTTTGTCTGGTTGGTTGCTACCATCCAGCTCTATTAGAAACAAAGAAAAGTCATGAAACATGGTTGTCAAAATAAAGGACTTTGAGATCACCGGATATTATTGCCAACTCTTTGACCTCATTCCTACCCAATATTCAAAGAGATGTACTTATAGTCAACATAAGCTTGAGAAACCCTTACCCTGGAAATGTGGTAAGATGATTAAATTTGAACAGGCTTCACTAGTGCATTTGAAGACATGACAAGGCAACTGCAGAGTCTGACAATGATTTTCATGGGGAAGTGGGTTGAAGCTATGCTCGTCTTCTGCTTTCAAACCCAGTCCTAGGGTTAATACCAGTTATTCATAAATCGAACAAAATAAAACAAAAGTTTCATGTAAAAGAAACTCAACATAGAATTTCACAGGTGTTTGAGTGGAAAAACTACCAAAAAATGGACATTAATTTTGTGTTGCTAAAAAAAAAAAAAATAAAAACCAAGGCATGATAAGGAACTCCAAGCGCCTCCCGCCCAATATAAAAGAAGTCAATATATCCGCATATAAAAAGCATGATAATCGAGACGAACTCGTCGCAAACCATGTTGCCGCAAGATGATACCGACAAATATATCAGGTGAGAGAATCGCTAATGTCGCCAAGTAGAGAGTCACATGTTGGAGAACAGAGGCTTCTGTGACAGTTTCCTGTTAATAAAAGCCTGGTCTGCACAGAACTAGCAGACAAACGTCTCATATGATATACAAGCTATGACGGATGATATACCAAGAGAACATCATTACAGAAGATTAAGATGGTAAGCGAAATGGGTATCGAGTCGAGAGAATACAGAGTGACGCGAGTAGGGCCCGACTGTGACGGTGAGATTTCGCGCAGCATATAGAAAGAAAAAAAAAAAAAAAAAGAAAACATGGTTGGCGCTTAGTGAACCTTTGGCTTCGAGATGCTGACGAGCTGGTCATATTCAATCATGACATAAATGCTACCCCAGGTCCGGATAGACTCAATGACTTCCTGCGAAGCCTTTGCAGAGAAACCACTATGCGCAAGGCCAGAAATTGTTAGTCATCAGATCCGAAGCTGGAAATGCAGATGGAAGAGCCTAGAATCTTCTATGCACGACAATGACCGCCACAAGTTTGGACATACTTGATGAAGTCAAAACGATGGGTGATGAGACCACCAGCCTGCTCGATCGCGGAGATAGCCTGGTTGATCAGTGAGTCGACGGCCGGGGTAGTCTTTTGATAGGTAATCAGGACCGTCTGTTCGACGTCTACGGCGGCGACGCCCTGGAAAGCGGCCAGACCGGCAGTAAGGATGGCAAAGGGACGCATGTTGATGGTTCTTGGTATTGTGTGATGCGAATCTGAAAATATGGAACGTGGTAATGCGAAGATCAATCAAGAAGTTGTGGATTGATTGATGCTGTATATAATGTCGTCTCGGTTTATATGAGGGGGCGATTGCGATGACTAAATATAAGATCAAAGGAAGCGAGAAAGGACGAAAACAGATTGGTGTTGGGTATGTATATTCATTCGCCTTGGCTTGGCCAGGCCAGGCCAGGCCTGGCCTGGGCGTTAGACATGAGAGTCCTGCATGACTTCGTTCCGAATCGAGAGAGGCAGCTGCACTGTGAATCCAGTTGGCAACAGCTGGCAACAGCTGGCAGCGGAATAACAACAATGTGTTGGTTGGGCTCCATCTTGAGTAACGGCTCACAGCATGCATGCTATCAATGAATACCCACAAAATATAGCATAACTTAGCCTAAACGCCCCGGTACATGCTGATAAATCGACTTTAGTTTAAAACGCTCAAGAGACCTAGCCGTGTTTGTAGAAGGGGACTCTCGACGTTTAGAATGGATCACGGTCTGCGGATTGTAGTTAGAGAGCTTCCAAAAAAGAGAAATACCCCTCTCAAGCCACCGTTTTGTCCACTTCAATCTCAATAAAGCTTAACGTAGTGCAAGACCGACCGAGATATTGTTAGGTTTAAGGTCACGGAAATTGAAACCGAGAGCGAGATATGATTGTTTCGATCGATCTGATATCTATTTAACTTGACCGTTCTTGGAAACTAATCATTGAATATTGCCCCACAGTTTCAAATAATTTTTTTGTGATCGTAGCCATTGCCGCTCAATAACATATGGAAAACATTAAACCATCGCTATTTGTGCGAGACCGCGTGCTTTTTTTTTCTTTTTTTTTCTTTTTTAATTTTTAATTTTTAATTTTTTTACATGATACAAGTTGAGCTGGATGGAATACGTTCAGCGAATCGCAGCCGTCTTGATACATCTTTATCGCGATCTCGCCATTAGTAACCCAAATTATATAGTCTGATTACAATAATGCTGAACCCTGGTTGAAATCTCATAGTCCCAGTAGATATTGCTTGTTAACTTTTTTTTTTTTTTAAAAAAAAAGTGAATACCGACCCAATTTGTCGCGGTCTTACGTTCTTTCCTGCGTACTCTCAACTTCGTTCCAGATCCCTCTGCTTTCTTGTTCAACCGCGCTCATGGCAGCAGCAACATCTCCAAGCTTGGCCACAACATCAAGAACACCGCGGTTTACTCGGTCAAAGTAGACATCATTAGCCTCACGACGTTTCCGAGCAAGCAGCATGTCAATCTCCGTCTCCTCTTGCAACTTGGAACCTAGGCGATCATTAGGTCCACCGCTGGTTGAAGGCCGTTGAGCTCCAGATCCAACACTCTTACTGCCATCTCCGTCTCTTGTTGATTCACCAAGAGCGGAAAGCGGGGCCTTGACATCCTTATCCTTCTTAGTGTCAATGGCATCGTCGGCCTCGCTGCGCGCCCAAGCTTGTGCAAGAGCTATTTGCTCGGCGCGAAGTTCCGCAAGCTTTCTGTCATGGTCCGCACCAAATATGTGAGTACCACCGCTAGCGGACAACTCTACTTCTTCCAGAGTAGCTTGCATTTCTGCCCAAAGGGCATCGGATCGATCGCGTTCAAGCGCAGGTGGTGGTTTTCGCATACCACGTTGGGGCATGGTTCCGGAGTCACTAAAGGATCCCGCCCGAGAGTGTGACAATGAATGTGTTTGGGAATGAGTTTGTGTCAGTGTAGGGCCAAGTCCGGTTGCAGAGGCATAAGATGGGGTTGGTGATGGGTGGATAAAAACAGTTTGGGGCGAAGGCACAGCAGAGGGCGAGACTGGCTCTCTGGCCAGCCCTTTGAGTTTGGGAAAGGGGACCATTGCTACGTTTATATCACTCTCGTACAATTCGTAAACAAATAGGATAAAGCATATAAAAGGGAGGATTGTTATTGACAAGTTAGTGAGGGATTCACAACTCGGGATCAGATGCGAGATACGCAACCAATGCATGTAATGGATTTGGGTTTGGTGGTGGATTTTGTCGTGAGACGCCACATTCTTCTTCTCTTTTGAGTGTGGCACACTATCTTATCGGCACGTAGATCCACCCCACACACTATATTGTGGCGTACGTTTTCCCACCATTCAAAATTTTGTTTTTTTCGGTGGCAATGGCTAGCTAAATTGGCGTTGTTCGTAGGGCTTTTCGACCCTACAGCCAAAAAAAAATTTGCGGGCCGCTACTGCTGCACTCCATCAATCATCATTCTATCTGGTGAACTTTTCAAGTCCTAGTAAATCTCCCTTCCAAACCAACCAAAGCCGTCCACGACATTAATCCGGTACGTTGTGACAATATCTCCATATCCGTTTAGTTATCCAAGCCTGTATTGCATCGCACCGATGAAGACGATTTTATCGACACCGACATTGATATCGACCCTTTTACCTCCGCCCACTTGATTGATTTATATAAACAACGAAACTTCAGCGCCCACGAAGAGGAAAATTCCAAATTGGCTCAACAACAAGCCAATATCCAACAAACACAGATATTGCCTCCAAAAAAAAAAAAAATTTGTCCAGCAACTTGTCACATAGTCAAATCGCTTTACTTCGACTGCCGCATACAGGCCAGATGTACCAAGACGTGACGTTGGCAAAATCAACCGGCTCGTGCCCGCTAACATCAAGCCATCCGAACAGTCAATATGCCTCGTGGTCTTAACTCCGCCCGCAAGCTGCGGACCAACCGCAAAGATCAGAAGTGGGCTGATCTGGCTTACAAGAAGCGTGCCCTGGGTACCGCCTTCAAGTCCTCTCCCTTCGGTGGTTCTTCCCACGCTAAGGGTATCGTTCTTGAGAAGATTGGTGTCGAGGCCAAGCAGCCCAACTCTGCCATTCGCAAGTGTGTCCGTGTTCAGCTCATCAAGAACTCCAAGAAGGTCACTGCTTTCGGTATGTCGTCCCATTCCACTTGACGATTACAAGTCCCCCCCATACAATCAATTTTCGACTGCCTTCTCATGTATAGACTATTACATAGGGCCTTGTCAAGGTTCTGGCGAGGCTCTGCTGAGCCATGTCCACTAGATTGTGCTCTCTCGTTGACTAAACTGATCATAACTCTAACAATATCGTTCCACTCTAGTCCCCAACGACGGTTGCCTGAACTTCGTCGATGAGAACGACGAGGTCCTCCTGGCCGGTTTCGGTCGCAAGGGCAGGGCCGTGGGTGATCTTCCCGGTGTCCGTTTCAAGGTTGTCAAGGTCTCGGGTGTCGGTCTGATGGCCCTGTGGAAGGAGAAGAAGGAGAAGCCCAGATCATAAACGGATCGCATTGTCACAAAAGTCGAGTTGTTGGGGTTTATTTATTTTTCTTCCGGGGGGGAGTCTATATGGTTGCTTCCATTTTTTTTTGGCATGGCAGGTTAGGGTCCTGATAGTCACGGATTATGGGCAATGAATGACCTGAAAAATAAAAAAAAGAGGGTTAAAGCCTGTCACGAACACAAAACAAAGAAACAAACAAAAACCACTCCCTGGCTTGACAAACTTTGGCTTTATGTGTTGTGTTCCTGGTGCCTCTATCCGTCTGAATGTGTTATGAGGTACACGGGGATTAGTTATATCATTGACGCCCCGAACTATCGAGTTATATGGCATGGCGCGAAGTACATAAGACGTTTAGTTGATCATGTTTTGGGTTGTAGGAAAAGAATTAGGAATAATTGACAATGTTACAACTAATAGTACAAATAAACAACCAGAATGACCCTGACAGACTATGGAATCAAACTATTCTTCCTCAATAGCCTTCTGGTCATCTTCGGTCCACTTTATGAGATAATCAACGCCAAGTCCCGTCATAATGACTCCACCAGTAAACCAACAACCGTTGCTAAACCACCACCAGCAGTTCTTGACGTCGTTCAACTTCACACGCTTGATCATCAAAGCCAGGGTGGCAGAGGCACCGCCAATACCCCCAATGAAGAATGCGGGTCCGGAGCCAGCAGCAACACCGGCAGTAGTGAGAAGACCAAGTTGGATAGCAGCCAGACCAGACATGATTTTCTTGGTGTGCTTGGCATGCTTGACAACGATACTTTTAACGCCAGCCTTCTTATCGTCCTTTAGATCCATGTGCGCGTACACCATGTCATACAGGACTGTCCACGCAATGTTGGAGGAGTAGAGGCAGGCAGCCGCCGCCAAAGCAGCCGAGTTGCTCAACAAGTCAATACCAAGAGCTGGGAACCCCATAATGGCACCCCAACTAAAGGTTAAGCCGAGGATGAGCTGAGGATAGTAGGTGATGCGCTTGGCAAGGGGGTAAAGAGCAACCAGGACCACACTGGGAACACCATAGAAGAGACAGGGAAGTGGAAACTGTAGAAGCACTGCAAGACCGGTAAGCATCTGCACACCAGTGAACATGATGCCCTTGAAAGGAGTAAGGGCACCACGGGCGATAGGGCGGAACTTAGTGCGGGCGACGTGGGGATCGAAGTTGCGGTCCCAGAGGTCGTTGATAGCACAGCCGGCACCGCGCATAACGAAGGCTCCAGTAGCAAATAGAGCGGAGTATGCAAGTACAGTAGTGGGAGAGGCGATAGGTGTCGCCAGAGGGGCGGCCATAAGAGTCGACCAGATACACGGAAGGAATAAGTAGTAAGTTCCGGCCGGTTTATCCATGCGGGCCAGCTCACCGTATGGAACCCATGATTCCGGAAGCTTGGAGAGGATTCCTGTCTTGGGAGGCTGGTATGTCATAGGAAGACCATCAGCATCCAACTCAGAGCTGACATTGCCGGGAGAGATGACTGCAGTTTGGCGGCGATTGGTTGAGAGTGAAGTCTTGTTCTTGATGGATGACAGGGCTGTTATTTGACTCCGGTGTTGAGCAAGAGATAACGGAACAGGATAAGCCTGAATTGTCGATTTTGATGAGGATAGAGATGAGAAATTCCTGATGGAGACCCTACTAGCGGCCCGAAGGCGCATGGTGGTATGGATAAACATACTGTTGAGATTAGTTAGCAACCATGAATGATATGTATATCATAACAAAGGTACCTGATAGGCAGTAAAGCAATGATTTTATGATGTGATATATAAATTAGAAAAAAAAAATCACAAAGATGGAATAAATGAAACAATGTATGCCTCTTCCAGTATCACCTGGACATCCTATTGAAAAGAAAATAACAATTTGGCTATTAGATAATTGCAGTTTGTGATTGCAGTGCAGTGTCACACATACTCTAAAAGACAGTGAACCGGCAACTAATTCGATAGTCGGCTCACACAACCTCTGGGGCGTGAACTCAACTCCAAGGGCACAAAAATCGGCCAGTCCCACTCTTTGACACATACGGTGCATCTACTGCAGTGGTTTCACAGACGTAAAAGTTTAGAGACAAGGTTCTGCTCCTGATTCAGCACGTGCACGAAACCCTTGCGCGTGTTATCACGTGATGAGATGTAGGATTCCTTGATTGGCTGACGTAATGTGGTAGTTTGTAATGCGCCTAGGCGACTACAGAGTGCGCCCGTGAATTTTTACCAAAGCCAAGCTGTATAGTTGTGTGGATGGGCACATGATTGCGATTATCGAAGCTGGCTTTTTTTTTTGTTCTGATATTTCCATGATATGTTCTTTTGTATATAAGTCTAACTGGCTTCATCCGTTCTTTCAATGGTTAACAAACGGCAGCTAATGCACCAATACTACATCTCTGTCCTCGGCACGCCTCAAACCTCATCACGACTTCACCACCGCCTATACCCCTCTATAGCTTCATTGCCAAACCATTCGATTAACCGCCCAAAATGTCGCGGGGGATAACCCTCCATCCCCAGGCGAAATTCGACCCCATCCCGCCCGATCTCGATTTACGCCGCTTAGTTGAAAACACTCCAACCTTTGAATGGGTTCTGCGTGTATCGGTGGCCCAGATCCGTAATCTAGGTCAACAGGAGTTTGAGAAGCTCGTTCTTCTTCACGTCATTCAAGGAGGACGCCCTCTCGTAATTGAAAAATGGAATGAGGTATTGCCACAAGGGCTCTTTAACGCAAACTGGCTGGAGACTTCATATGACAAGAAACGTACGCCACCCCCCCC
>MKGJ01000354.1:10301-25900 GCA_002018255.1 Bretziella fagacearum | reverse complement strand
GGGGGGGGGGGGGGGGGGCAATGGCGTGTTGTCAGCTGTCTTGACATATAAAAGTTCAATGCCTTGAAAGACTTTGGTAATTTTGATATCGCAATCCAGTTGAAGCAGGCTCAAACGAAGACTGGAATGTAAATATCAAGTTTGATTAGAAAGAAAGAAAAAAAGGAAGAAGATTGACAAGATATATGGCAGTGGCAGTAATAAGTAAGGCTCAGGGCGAGATGTAACATACGTGTAAGTGGTGATACCGGATAGGAAGGAAGTTTATGTTGGTTCTAAACAAGGCAGGAACCTTAACGATAATGTAGACAATACCAACTATATGGAAATAAAATCAGGAATGAGAGGGAAACGGGGGAGAAGATATTGTCGTAAGTACAGTAAGTATGCTGAATAATGACTATAAAAATAGTCTTGATGACAATGGAGCTCTGACACCTGCAGTATGTGTTTATGTCGAATTTGAATGTTGGTGGAGAACAGACACAAGGCGCCGTCCGTGTGTTGGTATTGATCTAGGCCGAGATGTGATATTAAGCCAAAGTATGTAAGGAAAATGAATGTGGTCGTGCAAAAAATGTAAAGCAACAAAATCGAAGAAGAGAATAAGATGGAAGGTGAAAATTGAGGGAACAAGATTGCATAAAAGAGCGTTGATAGTTTATAACTAACAAAGAGAAAAAAAAAATTTATATATATATATATAAAATAAAAATAAAATAAAAAAGGTAAGAGAGTGAATGTGAAAGGTGAAGTGAGTTGAAAGAGAAAAAAAGAACGTCAAAAATCGTAGCGGAAAATAAACAACATGTATAGTGAAACAAAAAAAAAAGTGTAAGTCTTTTGGTAGGAAAACTAAAAAGAAGATAACTCAATATAACAAGGCATGGAAGTCTTCAAAAGCGTTTGCTGACTGGTGGGAACTTGCAGGTTTATAACCTAGCGATGCATATATGCATCATTTATGCACTTCACTTGAACACCGCTTGCTTGCCACATCAATGTCTTCAGTGTTCCTGCTTCCTTCTTTTTTTCCTTCTGGCCGTCCTTTCTCTGCTCAAAGTATCAAAGTACCAAGTACCCCTCCTCCTTCCGCCCCCTCTCCAACCTGCAGGGTACGCCGAACAGCTAGTTACGGGGGAGGAGGTCAGATAACCCGATTGAGAGACCGTCCAGGCCGTTTTAAACTAGAAGGAATATAAGGGACGGACACAGCATGCAAAGTAACTTGGTACTTTTTTTGCTGCCAGGAACAAAAACAGTGGGCAGGAACGGACACAAAGAAGCCCCCCGCCGCAGGCACGACCAGGCTCGCGCTGTAACACACCATCGTCTAGTATCTCTCCGGAACGCCGCCATTTATCTCCTACCACGGTAGTTTTGTAGAATCGTTATGCTGTTTGATGAATTCCATCAGTTGAGTACGCTCGTCCCAGCTGATGCAAGGGAAGCAAGCGAAATATACTTGAGCCACTAGGCGAAGGAGATGATGATCTCGTTTTCGGTTCTATAGCATTTGACAAAGTACTTTTGGGGGATTTTTTCTTGTTCCTTTTGAGGTTTTATCCTCTTTTGGTGAAAGAGATAATGTGCGTTTGCTGGGTGGGCTGGGGAGGATGTGATAATTGCTTCTGGAGCCAAATGTAAACTCCAGATATAAAAATAAGAATCTAGTTGAATAATTCCGGAGAATGGATATAAACCAAACGTAAAGAACAAAGAAGATAGGTTGAATCTCGTATCCCAAGATGCAAAACCAGCAAAAGAACATCAAGATGTTTTCATTGTATAGTCAAGTTACGAACGCAGTCACCGGCTTATATACCTTATTGCCTTGTCTTTTTTCTTTCACTCAACAGCCTCAAGTCTCCGTATATCACTGTCCTCTTCCTCCCTCCCTCCCTCCCCAGCCTTCTTTCAAAACTTATAACTGGCTACTGGTGATATATCCCCATCACATACTGGAAAATAAAAATTGAAAAAATCACAGAAAAATAATAGAGGAGATTCTTTATATTCTCTCAAAGAGAAACTATTACTTACTTGACTTGCCGTGCCATCCCAGCTTCCTTCCAAAGTGGATACCACTCTCTCTAGTTCTCTGATCCCGACCTTCGGCTCCGGCTTTCTATGGCTTCTTCCAAGGGCCCGTTCAAGTAACGGTGGAGGGCAAGTCCAACACACGCGATAGATGACCTGGTCTATTTTCGTTTTATTTATTTCCTCTCCCTCTTTCTCTCTCCCTCAAAAATCTTTGCCTTTCTCCACACTTGACAAACTTATACTCATGATCCCCGCCAGGATACTCAAGTTCTCCAAAAAGATGGCGGGGGNGGGGGGGGGGGGGGGGGTGGATAGCCGTTGGTTTCGAGCGGTTGGAGCGGAGCGGGAGATGACGTCTTGTGGAAGACAGAAGGTTTCAGCAGATAGATGGATTCTACAAGATGTGGAAGTGAACTAGAACATGGCGTTTTGAAATTTGTATTTGAATGCCGAGTACTTGAGGAACATATCCAACTATACAAGTTTTAGTGGGAAGATTAACCTTGGAACCAGATCAAGAGCCTAGTGTCTGGTTGGTAAATAACTCGGGTCATCATATATATCTGTAACAATGAAATACATCTTTTGTACTTGTAAAAGTATTTATATGTAAATATACATGTCATTAGTTACATGTTCCTTTGCATATATCTACTTGTATGTATTCTTTTATATTGTTAGTTTGACATCAAGGAGCCCAGGTAGGGCTAGATAAAAACATTGGGCCACTAAGAACTCATAAAGAATCCAATGACAGTACTAACACGGCATATAAAAGGATGTTATAGCTTCTCAATAGAGTAAAGCTACAGCCAACTCATCTGAAGAGATTTCTTCATCAAGTCACCATGTTACATTAAGAACCTAATCCTATGCGTAGAATAGTTGCTGTATACACTTTTATGGTCTTGAGTTCAAACCTCATCCTTCTATTGTGCCTTTTCGTTTCTGTGATATTGTGATATCACACAAGACCTTTAGTTCTACTTGATACATTATATATTTACCAGCCTCCGTGATATATTGCTCTCAAACTTCAATACACAGACTAAAAGCTAGATCCCCAGCTTTCTCAGTTCTCATAATCTCCATCATCCCTCCTTATTCATAAATTAATGTGAGAAGGGACTAGGAAATCCAAGTATGAAAGAAGAAAATCCGGGAAAAGAAGAGATAGGCTTTGTTTTACTTTTGCTAGATTTATCCACTTATATGCAACAGGTGACTGGGTCCCTTGCAGTCCATGTTCCCAAGACGGCCCTTTTTTATATCTTTTTTTTCTTTCTTTTTTTGGATGGGGCTGGATTTTTGATTTATGATGATCAACATTCTATGGACGGACAGATGAAACACAAGAGACATCTCATTGGAAAGTGAATGACCATCCTACTATTCTTCCCGCTTCTTAGTTTCCAGGGACCGATCACGCTAGAGAATCATCCATTAAACACGTGCAACACGGGATTGCTTGACTGGAGTATATATAAAAAAAGCTTAATTATTCCAGCGCCACTAATCTGCCAGACACGGAACACATTCTGTCACGCGGCCAGTAGGATACCTCCCATCCCCCGCATCAGCAGCCTTCAATATCTTACTCGCCATAAGACGATGTCCACCGAACCACAACATACTACCATCTACCCTCCACGAAACTGTTTAGGTCGTGTACCTATGGTCAAAACTAGTGAGTAACCAGCTTTACAGGGCATAGTGGAGCCTTTTTTGGCTGCACAAGCGCCTGCATATTGTAACATATTCACCGCAAACAGTCTCAGCATCTGCCCGGGACTTCTGTTGTGTCCGGATGACCACTGGAAATGGCCAGCCCATCACTAGCCAGGTTGCTATCTCGGTGCATAGATACTTGCGACCACATCGACCAGCAAGTAAGTAAGTACAACATGTTGTCGTGTTCCTTTGGCTGGCCTGACCACTGCCGATGCCCCGAAACCACAGTGCCCATAAACTGGCGGATTCTTGGATGCTCGGGGATACAGGCTATAGTGTATGGTTGGTATTGCTGTCACCAGACCACACCTAGAATATATAGTAGATATGATGGGTATATGTGCTGATTATAGGTAGATTACGCATCATTTTGAGCTAAATTAAGAGACAGTTCAAACGCTGAAGCGGGTTCCTGCCGAGCGTCGGGTCAATAAGCAGTCATATGATAGAGTGAGGGGAGAGGGAGGACTTCTCACGCCATGACAATCTGGAAAAGCATTGTGTTGATTTGTGGCTTAGTACACTGTAATTCCAGTTATGGCGGTGAGATCACGATTTTCGTTGTATCTTTCCTTGTAAGATATCCGGAGTGAGACTTTTTCAGTTGATCTCCCAGACATGATGTTTCTCTGTACTTTATTTTGTTTGTTGACTTTCCCAATATATTTGCTTACCCGACAGCTTCAAATCAACGGACACGTCTGAAGCCCCAAGGTAAGATCATCATCACTGCCCCATGACTATTTCTACCCAGAGCCTTCCTGGGTCAGTCCCAACCTCTTCACTTACATCATGGACAGGACGGGACAGGACCGCCCAATCAGTGACGAGGAAAATATTATATTCCCGCAAAATCACATTATACCTTTCACAAGTCATGGATAATCTTACGGCATATCTTCCGCCCCGCCTGTCATGCGGCCGTTCCTGCTCTAGTCCACATTCCCACGGCTTCCCTTGTGACAAGTAATCTCGCTCTTATGCAAGCTGCACCATGTATGCACTTCTTGCTACGAGGGGGAGGTAGGTAGGTTATTTAGTGATGGCCATGGGAAATGTGGAGTTGCAAACTTGTGTTGAAACCCTAACCCTCATTATTGTTTCATACTTCAAGACTTAGGACTATCACACCGCCTTTATAGAAATTACGTAGATATCGTGACACATGAAGATAAACGACATTTACATGCCGAAAGAGCCAGGCTTCTTGGATAAACACTAATTCGTGATACTCTTGACCAACACATGATGACCACAAGCCATAGCCTATCAGCTCATCCTCTAGAATTTCCCTTTCCGGAACCGTGATATTCCTCCCATATTGCTTTTTCTCACTCAACTCTAGCCTTTGAATCTTGTATGCCCAGAGCCAAAATCCCGAATTCATCCCTATCGTCTCAGCCTGACGCCACACATTCAACCCCCACGCAATCATCGTACTTGGATCACCACGACGCACCTGTTTTATAGGAAAGCTGAACTAGAAAATAAAGACTTGTATCCATAAACCATCTGTTGGCGATATGTAGAATAACATTAGTGGGGGATCTTGTTGAAAATGAGTGACCACATGGTGATCAAATATTAGGACGGCAGGAAATTAGTTGGTTATATCTGGCTCATAATTGCCAACTGAGATGCTTCTTTCAATCTCCTCTCTGATAACCTTCAGCCCCGTCTCAGTCTCTCCCAATAATCTCAACCTAAAAATACCTCATGGCTTTATCACATCACCCAATGGTGGATGACTTGGCGTTCCATAATACAAGCCACAACAATATCAACATGCAGTGTAGATATATCCCGCCTGTGAAAATAGCAATATACTGTAAGATGTTGGGCTGACTGGTCATCACGCAACCCGTCGATTCTTCATGTTCATCATGTAACTGAGGTAAAAGAAAATATATTTGATAGTTATGTTGATGACCGTGACCACGAAAACAACCGTACTACCCCCCCAACCATGTGTCTTGAATGTGTCCAAGGACTTGGATCTATGAACAACCGCCTTCCATGTATACGTACAGTCAAAACTCCTCTTGCTGTTTGGCTACCCCACACTTAAGCGGGGATATGCCCTATCGACAAGTCTCCCAACGAAACATCTTCATCCGCCCAGTCATGTTCGCCATATAGAGGCTTCTCCTTACGAGGCCCACTAACCACTGCCAACTTCTCCAAGAACTCCGGTGGCACCGTGGGAATGTACTTCCTCTCACGCTCCCGGTTCAGCCCACCGAAACCAGCACCATAAGAGACCAGCATATCTGTTGACGAGGGCAGCGTAAATGGCAACATAAGCGCAGGATCTAGCAGCAGATTCCTCGGTGCATCGTCGTCTGAATCTGAGTCATCGTTTCCAATTCTCGGCGTGCTTGGCATTGATGATACCGAGTTCTCTGGAATTGGACTATTCAGTGAACTGGCATAGTGGAAAGTCTTACTCGTCACCGGAGTACCAGGCACACTTCCCATACCCAAAGACATAGCGCTGCGCCGACGATCACGCTTAAGCATCGCCTCTTTATGCACAGCCTCCAAGTAGTCGAGCGCACTCTTTGGTAAGCCCTTTTCATTGACCTCAGGCCGGTAGTGCTTGACAGCATGGAGTAATTGTTGGGGTGTCAGACGGTTAAGCTGTTGGAGAGTTGCCACCAACGCCTCCAAATCATCCTCAACCAGTGACGAAAAGCACTGAAGCCATTGAAGTAGCTGAATAAGTGGCGCCAGGTGGCGTCGGGCCGCGTCGACTGTCGCCTCACCACTGGCTTTCATCTCACCAGCTTCGTAATGCTCAGGCTGCCGATTATTGGAGCGCGCCCAGTCTTCCAGCACTGACACGTTCATGCGAATTTGCATAGCCTTCGTTCGTGCCAAGTACTTCCTATTAGACATGATGCGGTTGAAGAGCTCCGCACCAATCCAATACAGAAGCTGTGAAACGATTTGCGATGTAATCACAGAGTGAATGTCATACAAGTCGAGCACGAAAAGCGTTGAGCTGAGCAGCGAGTTAATATTGCGCGGCGCCGGCTTGGCTCGCTGCTTTGGTGATGGTGGTCGTAGACGCCTCTCGAGCGGTTCTTGCTTAACAGTTTGCTTCCGCTTAAAGAGTTTCCACTCATTTTGGAAAGAAATATTCTCGAACCCAGGAATCGTCTCGTGGTCCAACATGGCCACGTCCAACACCTTGTCGAGCCGCCTCTCAGCATCTCTGACAATAAGAATAAAGATCTCGTTGATAAGCTCGGCAAGTTGCACCTGGTATTCAGCAGTAGCATCCACCAGTCCGGCATCTTTCTTCAGGTAATGTAACAACAATGTGGCATTGGAGATCCAAAAGGCCAGGATCGTCATGTCCCACTGCGACCGCTCGACAGTCTCGTTAATTTTGTCGAGAGCAGAAGTCATGAGTCGATCAAGTAGCTCACGGCTGGCATGGTAGTGTGCATAGCGTGCGCTCAGGAAAACCATATTCGCCGGAACGGGCTTTTGACTGTGCGATCGCTGGGGCTTCATGTTGGTGATGATGATATCAAGGATAGCGTCAAGTTCAGATTCTTGGAATACAAACATTTGGTCATGCAAACATCTGCTCCAATCGAACTCTGCCAGCTCCTCCTCGAACTCGTCGCCGGACTGTGAATGTCTGGTTAGCCATTTAGACCCACCAAACATCTCCATATCACGGGGCAAACTCACCTCAGGCTTGTCATCCATACCAACATTACCCAGATCCACCTCCAAGTCTCTAGCACTATCCATCATCATGCGACGATGCAACTCATGTTCAGCCATCTCCTCCTCGAAACGGTCCTGGGAAACACCAGGCTTGTAGAAATCTTGACTGAGGCCGAGGTTGGCCCAGTTGTAGCCACTGTCTTGTAGGTAGAACCCCATGTCGCTGTCGGGTGACAAAAAGTCAAACGCTGTTCTGCCAGTAGAAGTTTTTTGTTGAGGCTCGGCTCCGGAATCGAGTAGAATTTTTGCAATGCCTTTGTGATGGTTTGTCATTGCCCACATGAGAGCAGTCCATTGATTACAGTCTTGTATATTGACTCGAGCGCCGGCGTCGATCAGTACCTGAATAACGTTTTCATGACCCTATTTTCACGATAGCAGAAGCCCCCCCCCCCCCCCCCCCGTCAGGGGGGGCCCGCCGTTCAATGTTAGCCATCTTGAATTGAGACAACAATGCCATTTCGCTTGGTTTTGCCAGCCCTGGATAACAGACAAAGGGAGATATTGGCTAATTGAGTATTTGCGGGGTTGGAACATACGAAGCAAGCGGCGTATATTAGCGGTGGCGTTCCATCTTCGTCAAATGCATTCACGTCTATCAAATCTTTCGCTTTGCCAGTCACTATGCGCTTGACACGTTCCAAGTCGCCATTGCTGGCAGCCATATTAAGTGCCTTTTGTAACATCTCTTTCCGCTCAGCCTCCGGCCGAGATTTGTCAATAGCAACCTCATCGTCGTCTTCAAAGCTCAGACCAATTTGGTGGGCTGCCTGAGCGGCAAGCATTTCCGCTAATCTAGTATCGCTATCCTTGGGACCGGTAGAAATGTCTTCTGAAGGGTATTTTTCGGTGGTATCGTTAAGTGATAGAGCGCCAAAGTCGAGGGGTTTCGAGGTAGGCGACGTGAGGAATCGCGACTGGCCCTGCCAGCCATCATACATTTCAGTCTCTGAGACGAGGTGCTCGACTGCGGCCGGCCGGCGGTCGTTCAAGTTCCGAGGAAGGTCGGCGGGGAAGTCATTTCCGGGCTCGCCATTTCCGCTGATCCCCAAATCCATGATTATGGTTGTTGTATGGGGCACTTGGGATTGAAGCTCGATGTTCCAACGTAATTCACGGATGAGTTCTTGGTGGGATAGAAAGGCAAACAATCAAGATCAGTGGTGACGTGGTTTGTATGTCGATCGATCGATTCAGTGCGATTGGATGTGAAGCTTGGGTGGTTATGTATTATGAGGCAACAGAAACTGCTTGCTTGTATCGTTCGGTCGGGGTCGGGTCGGGTCGGGGGGCGGGGTGGGGTTCAGCAAGTTGAGCTTGTGTGTTGTTGAGCAGAAAGGAGGAATCTAGAGCCGGGATGTTGATATTAAATAAGCATTTGAATAATGAAAAATAGCACAACAATGCCTCTACAAGCATTCAACAAACGATGATGCGAAACAAAGGTTCTGAGCTTGCCGTGGGGGAAGGCGAACTCACGTCGATTGATCGATTGATTCCAACTTGTGAACAGGCTCATCATCAAACTGGATCCCTGAGTGGGTCTCAAAAAGCCTAATAAAAAAAATGGAGAGCTATAGAGGGGCAGTTGTATACACATTTTCAGAATTGTTAACCCTACCCAAAGGGTTTCGTCGTGTTTTGATTCTCTACGACAACTTTCATGCGCAATAGTTGGTCAAATTAATGTATTAGAGTATTATTTTCAATTCTATGCCAGTTTTGATGTTCAATAAAAAGAGACAAAGAGCCAAGAAAGACGCCACTCAACTCATAAACTATACAATTGCAACAGAATCCTCTTAGATGGCACGCTTACCAAAGGCCCGGATACGCTTCACACCTCCATCGGGGATCATCACCAACTTGATGTGAGTGATAGTCTTGTCTTCGATCAAACTATCAAAGGCATGCTCCTGATCAGGTCCACACTTGGACGCCGCAACAATTTCTTCCCAGCCCTCGCAATTGTGCTCGGGCTCGGCTTCGCTTTTCCAGTTGATAGCCTCAACTCGTACCTTTTGGGGGAAGTTCCCACGAAAGTGAGCCGTGTCGACAATGAAGTTCTGAAGAAAACCGGGGGCACCAAGACGGATAATGCACCAATCAATGTGTCCCTTTGTGCGTGAACGAGAGGTCTCCCAGCCGTCACCCATGTCCTTACCACGGCCAGGCAGTAAAAGGTTATCCTTGGAACCAAAGTGCTGGTCGTTACATGAGACGGCAACACCACCATTCTGAGCAGCGGCAAGATCAAATATGGCCTCGGGATCGTCGGGGAATACGGGTACCGCGTGTCCGAAAAGACGGAAACGAGCGATCCCACCGTCTGGGTACATGTTTAGACGAACATGGGTGTACTGCTTTGTGGTAGGGGTTTGAAGTTTCCAGGAAAACCGCTGCCAGGGACCACACTCCTGGTGGCCAACGATAGTCTCCCAACCGCCACGGGTGCCCTTCCATGAAATAACTTCATCATCATTTTGGCTAAAGCAACCCTCGACGGAAATGCAAGGGGCGTGGTTACCATTGAAGAAGGCAGTGTCAACCTCAACACCCTCGACAGTACCAGAAGCAACACCAAGACGAACAATGACCCAATCAAAGGGCTCAGAGTTATGACGACGAGTCTCCCAACCGTCATACCAGGCACCAGTGTAAACCATTTTGCCGGGCTGGCGGATGGGAGCGAGAGGGTTGATCAGGTTGGTGGCCTCGGCGAACCATTGATCAGAAAAGGCGAGGATCTTGCCACCGAGAGTGGCAGACACGAGATCTATGTAATACGTTAGTATGTTAGTTGATGTTGATATTACACCAGAAAATGGTATTGATCACTAGTACAGAGTTACTATTGTGACATAGGACTACCATCATGATAGGAAGTTGTGCTGAGGTCACCGGGTACCCCAGATTAACCATGTGGCAAGGTCAAATCGCAAAGTCCGGGGAAGAGATGGCCGTGCAGATATAAACATGGAGGACATGGGAGCCACTAACCAATACAGTTTGACCGGAAGGTAGAGTCGATGACATCAGAGGCGACAGGCTGGACGGGAATGTCTTCTAGGGGATAAAGGGCACCCTCGGGCAGCTCATTTACGGTGGTGGGCTTGTTAAAGATGGGATGGGTGGACTCGGTAGGAGGAGCCATGATGATGAAATGTATGCCGATAAGGCTCTAGATAAGGAATGTGAACGAGTATGTGTTATAGTGAAAGATGAGAAGCTATGAGAAGAAGCACGTGGGGGAGAAAAAGGACTTATTAATATACAGAAATAGAAGAAATAGAAAGCATCAAACAAAATTAGAATGGGGGATAATGACCTTCTTGTATGGCGACCTCGGTGTTTGTTCTGCGTTTTCTTATTATCTTCAAGCGTTCTAACGACTTACTTCGTCCTTGTGCCGCCCCTCCTCGTCCAGGGGGGTGGGCGCTACAATACTTGGCCTTGTCAAGCACCAGCCTTCTTCCTAGCTAAAGTTCTCTTAGAAGCTCCACTCTATCGACCACATCCGATGCCACTTTATCAGTACTGACAAGAGCGGTATTGCTATAGAGGCCCTATAACAGGGTATCGAGGGGCCTGTATTAGTAGCGTTTGCCAGCATACAATCCGCTGTTGGAAGCGAAAGGCGCCACCAAGTCACCACTAAAACGAAGATACTAGAATGGCGAATTATGGCTTCTAATTGGCGCGATAAGTCGATAGTCTTCTATCGCTCTGACCCCCCCCCCCACTAAGGTAGATTTTATAAGGTGATAGGATCGAGCAATCCGACGACTATAGATTGATCTGATTACAAGATTTATGGGGCTGTGGTTCTAATGAGGACTTTTGTGCGGCTATTCGCTGACAAAAATTGTCAGTTTATCATGGAAGTCTTTTCAGGATAGGTCTTCAATTTGACCCCCTAGTTGTCGTCTAAAGAACTCTCTTTGATTGGAATGGCCAATTTCATCAATCCATAATCCAGTTGCAGTTTAACAAGCCCAGATTCCCTTGTTAAAGACCTTTTTAATAGAGCCCATCCTCGCCCACTCATACAATATAGCTAGCTGGTCGCTGAGATGGGGCTAATCGTAGGCCATTGATTGTCTACAACGCCACTAATAGGTAATACCATCGGGTGTATCAACATATTCTGGAGCCCCGTCGCAAGTTCAATTCTACAATTTTCAACATCTGGATTAATCATCAATCGAGGTTATTCCGATAGTCGCAACCAAATCAGAAATCATCGAGGAAACTACGTGTCGCTCAAGTTCAGAGCTCCCTCCTTTGCCGTCGCAAGCCGATAGCTCCACAGCTATTGGTGACTACATCGCCGGATACCGTCTGTACATTCAGCCGCCCGGCGATATTTCTATTACCTGAATACTCCACTGAGACGCCCTTGCGTTAGGTATATAGCGATTACGGGTGATTTCTATTCGTTATTTTGCCGTGATCTTACGTCATACGCCTGACGAAAAAAAAAAAAAATTTATATATATATTAGTGCTGGAGATATATCCCAGCCACGATAAATTCCGTCCTCCATTTCTCCATCTGTTTGCAGTTGCACGCCCTCTCGTAACACTTAATTCGTTGTTATCGCGCATGCGAATCAATTAGTCTTGGTTCTGCGCTTGGTGACCCAGAAGCAAGCAAACATCACTTTTCAAGGACCCTCGATTATCCGTTGGTTCCTCTTTATCTACCTATCGCTTGTCATACAATCCTACCGCAGCGATTTAGCATCAAACTCCGACCACATGTCTACCCCGGTTATTAATGAGGGGGTTCTCTCTTCCGAGGTCTCGGTTCCTCAGAACCAGACGACGCCCCTTTTAGGTAACCCCGGTGATGCCGCTGAGGTAGACGGCGACTCCATATTGCGAAACCTGATTCTTGGTATGATGAATCTAAATCCCCTCCAAGTTGAGTTATTTAGAGGCGAGATCAGCATATCCGGCAGAACTTGGAGTACCTCACATTTTTCAGAATAACTGCTAACCATTCGTACCAGGCACCGGCGTTCTCGCTCAGATCGGCAACGTCCTCTTCCTCCTGACCATCTGGGCTACCATCTTTCAGAGCAACGTCATTCTTTTCTCAGGTCACCCTCTGGCCGTCAGTATTGGCGTGTTTGCTCTAATCGAATCTATCCTTATCCTTCAACCCACACACACTGCTCCTCAGAAACACCTCGGTCAGCGCTTCCACGCCGCCTTCAACACTCTAACCTTTCTAGGCCTCGGTACCGGAGTCTGCATCATAGAATACAACAAGTTCAAGAACGGTCTTGCCCATTTCCACTCAGTTCATGCTTACTTTGGTGTACTCACCAGCATTCTGCTTGTTGTTCAGTTGCTTGTCGGTGTCACCATGTGGGCGGTCCCGGTGCTGTATGGTAGTGAGCAACAGGCGAAGAGTATTTGGAAGTATCACCGGATCAGTGGATATTCTATTCTGATCCTCCTTGGGGCTACTATTATCACTGCAACACAGACGGATTACATTGCTAATGTGGTCAAGATCAAGACTTGGTCTATCGTTACCGTTAGCGTGTTAATCGCTGCTGGTGTCTTCCCTCGGTTGCAGATGCGGAAGCTTGGGTTCTAAAGTCGTTATTGATGTTTTCATCACCACGATTGTTAATTTGCATGATATAAAATCGAAATCCGACGCATTTACAAACTACTTGTCTACAGATTTCATGTTGTTGTCTGTACGTTTCGGGATCAATATGTTTGCAACGCTCATGTCACATTGATTCCATCCGTCACGACTTTTGTTGGTCAGGTGATAGATATGTTTGAACTGGCTCTTGTATATAGTTTGATCCAGCTTGAACTTATTTCTTTTTTTTTTTTTTCATATTCTTTAAAGACCGATTAGTTCAAGATGCTATCAACTATCATTAATTGTTGAAAATTATATCCGACACAAGGTAATATGACGCAATAGAATATCCGCCAATAGTGGATATGTTTTGTTCATGTCATGCATAATGAATCCTCAACACTTTGCATCTACTCCACAACCTTCTCCATGACGCACATTTCATTAATGTCCCGAACCTGGCAATCACAGCCAAGGGCTGATGAAGGGGCTGATGAAGGGGCTCATAGCCTTCCATATGAGTGGCTCGTGACTGAGCTCCGCTTTTGAAGCAGCCGTATTAGATACTGTATGATATCACTTGGGAGCATTGAAGTGGAGTCGTGCAAAGTGCGGGAAGCAGGAAGATGGAGCTGGATATATTTAAGGCCGCAAGGCTTAATTTGAAGGCAGAGTTGGTGGGTGGTTCATGATGGGGGTAGAGATATGTTCATATATGGTAGATCATTGGAATATGCGTTTCATAAATTTTCGGGGTCATGACTCGTTTGTTGATGGTGCAGATTTTAACAGCTCATAATTATCAAGGTGTGGGCTTAGTTTGCCTCACCTGCGAGTTAGCATGACAAATGCCACTATAAGGGTTACTATTCCAGGGACAGCGAAGCCAACTGAGACATTTCATCCTCCACCCATTGTCAAATTTCAAGCAAATGATGAACCAAAAACAACCAAATCCGTCAATATGGTAGGATTGGGAATTCACTAGCGAGACTACAGAACAACTACCAATACAGCGCATATGTAGGCAATCTGGTCGGGCAATTAGGGGAAGACAAATTTGGTGGAAGCGAAAGGGAAGGAATTTGGGGGTGTGAAGGGGGGGATGGAGAAAAAAAAAAAAAAAATAGATTGAACGAAGCGAGGGTGGGTGATGAGTGTTGGGGCGGGGAGGGCCCTTTCAAGTTGAGTCTGTAATTAGCTCAGACTTACAACCCACGGCATGGCAAATGTTGCATACTGAGGGGGAGAGGGAGAGATTCATATATTGTGATAGCGGTACACGGGAAATAGCAAAGATGACATGTGAAAGTATATAGGACTCGAGGCACTCCCTCGGGAACAAGTTTTACTAAAAGAGAAAACAATGTAACGGCTCTGTAGAATCTGCGGTATCCTATCCAGTGCCGGCACATTGTAAATGACATAGGCAAAGATGCAGAGAAGGGTCCACTGACATCATGGTAGTGTGAGAATGTCAGCACTATACATGACTGACAACCAACATGTTAAATAGCGCCTGATAATATGCTCACTTTGGAGTATATTGATATGTGATATCTAGTATAAAAAAATCCTTCAGCACAAATTAGTCATGCAGATTGTCTGGCACTACCAATCCAATCCACTTTTGACTATAGAGACTGCGTTATAGTGAAGACATATATCACAAGGCAAGAAGCAGGTCAATAATGGCCCCCAACCCACCATCAGCTGGAGACTAGGCTGGGCTTATCAAACTGGGGTGAGTTGTGATATTAGTGACTTGATTCCATGGAAATGACAAAAATGTTGCGTAAACTTTGGACGACGATGGACAGGGCAAGACGCCAGGGGGCTACGGAGAAAAATAAAGGATATCAAGTCATGGTTGAGTTTATATATGGGGTGACTTTACATGTGAGAAGGTGCATGTTATTGAGTTGGAGCACATGATGCTAGCATTATTCTTGGAAGCAAGCTGGAGAGAGCTTTGCATGTGTATTTCTTTTCTGAATTTCTTCCAACCTAGAAAGAAAAGAAAAAGAAAACCCTTGCAGAGATTCTAAACTATCAGGTAAATGACGTAATGTCAAACGGGATTAGGGATATTGCGTAGAACGTTATGCAGGGTTATGCACAAGGTGGTCAGCCAGCATCATACTTGAATCTTGTTGGGTAACAGAGCCCTAAAGAGCGGCTGTACTTTTATCATGTTGATGAATGGCTAATTTGGGGTAAAAGCACAATAGAAAGGAAAAGTTTTTAATTTAGGAGAACCGAGAAAAGAAGGGAAAATGAAATGAGATGAGAAGCTGTGGAGGGCCGTGGAATCGTGGGGGAACAAGCGAAGCAGCAGACTCTTCTAGGCCTGACTTTGTACATGATATGTCACGACAAGAGGCTGAGATTAGCAGCGTCCCTCATGCAGTGATGTATTTCCTCCGTTTTGGTCGAATATTCTGAAATATAAATGACGATCCCTAAAAAAA
>MKGJ01000354.1:0-10239 GCA_002018255.1 Bretziella fagacearum | reverse complement strand
GGGGGGAGGTCCTAGAGGAATGCCACCAGCAAGCTCAAATTGTTTTCGGCAGCTTGGAAGCCCCTGAGATGACAACGAACTTACATTGCACGTCGTTTGGGTTACTTTGGAAACTGCACTTTGTTTATTTTCTTTTTCATTCTTTTTCTCCAACATATCAGTCTAACAGAAACCATGGCAAATTTGCCCAACCGGCTAGAGTCATCGGACTCTGGAATCAATCGGAGGAACCTTCTCCACTAAGTTTCACTAGATGCTGTTGGCTACTGGGTTATCGGTGGTTTCATTGATGCAGATAACAGCACACGGCCAGAAAATAAGAGAAGAGGAGCGAATAAGAGATAGAAGAGGCGTCAGATGTGGAGAGAGCGGTGTATGGTTGGAGAGCGCCAATCTCCGGAAAAAAAAAAAAACTGTAATCAAAGGTGAGTTGGCGGCTGGTTACTGGAGGTACATTCGTACCTACAATGTCTATCAGGTGGCCTATGACTCGACAGAAGCTTGAAAAGGGAGGCAGGGAAAGCATGATAGGTTGGATGAAGTCGGAGTTGGTGGCTTTCTCTAGTGATTTCTTGATAGGGCCAGTGAGTGTCTAAAGTTTCTCCGTCTCGATCGATCAGCAAAGATCACAAACATCTAAAAGGAACGGAAAACAAGGTTGAAAAGTGTGCCAAACAGTCAATGCGTCTGATGCTTGGATAGCGAGGCGGAAATGACACATAGAGAGAGAGATAGAGAACAAACAGCCTTCTTCAATATAGGAGGTTCTAGTGTTCCCCTGGAATCCCTAGTTGATAGAAGGGAGACACATATATTAAACACTCCAAAGAGAGATCTTGGAAGTGGTGACAAGCGGGATTCTACCCTAGCAGCAGCCGGTATCGTATTGGTCTTCATGTCAGGCGCTTTTCTTACCGATCGTCTCGTAAATGAAGAACCCTCGATCTGGCATTGGAAATGCGAGATTGGCTCCGCTGAAGAAAAAAACAAAGAAAAAAAAAAGGAAAAAGGAAAAAGGAAAAAGGAAAAAGGAAAAAAAAAAAAAAAAACAAGGCTTAAACTATAAACATGAGGCTGGCCTTGTAATCAAGATAATGAACATCACTGACCAGGCCTTGTCCACGATCGCGGTGCTCTCGCACTACAGGGGATTGATCCAACAGTAAGTTATGTTGGCCGGGGGCTAGCCGTCTTGTTTGGGCCTTGTTTGGTTTTTCAACATCACTAACACTCTTGAACGGTGTTGCGGGAGGCTTAGTATGTCCGCACCATGATGGTCACAAACATAGTGAAACTAGTGAGGTCAGAATCAGGTGCGGTCAGGGTAGTACTTCCATTCACGGCGGGGTCGACTTTGGTGTGTGTGTGTGTGTGTGTGTGTGTGTGTGTGTGTGTGTGATGAAGTATGTGATAGAGGGTTGGTTGGCCAAGGTCTGCTGCGTATTTGCTGGCTCACCATGGTTGGTTCTGCTGTAATATGTTGTAATAGAACGAAGGGGGACTCGCCACACTTGTTGGCTATACTTATAATGGGGGGGGCGCCTCGTAGATAATGCTGCGGGCTGACTGCTGGACTCGGCTTGAAGTTAAGCTGTGATCGGCACGGTCGAGACCGCCGCCGTGTAAATTATGCCGTCAGAAGACCGTGTGCATGGCAGGATAAGGCAGGTCAGGGTCAGCTAAAATAAAATGGGGGGTTGTCATGCAAAGGCTGAGTTGCATGTGAATTGTAGGTATGAATGTAATCTTTGGGGTGATTTTCAAGAGCGGTGAAGCAGATATTGGGTTCTGTCATGAGATGGTGATGCTCACTATGGTATGGCCCCTGGCATCACCAAAGTTGGTAATTAGGGACGAGCCTTTCTGAGTATGTCATCATCGTTGGAATGAATACATCTCTTGATAGGAACTTGGTTGCTGTATTCTTCACATTTTTGATGCTATCAAGCTTGGGGAAGAAGCCTATCTTGTAAAGTTCCAGGGGCCTTACTGTAACCAACCTCGAGTACAAGATACTTTACCCGTCCACTATATTTTAGTGACCCTATGGACCCTAAGGACATGCTGCATTACATCTCTTGCAAGTTTTTTCTCTTCTTTTTTTCTCTTTTTCTCTTTTTCTTGCCTTCTTTTATGGAAGACACACGTCATAATTTGGGGCAGGAGCTGCGACTTCCGCATTTGGAGATAAAATCCTTCTTCCCTGACACCCGTCTACTGCCGCGAAATATACACAGTGTCACACACACACACACACACACACACTTTTACTACTTGCTTTTTCTTTCTTCTTTTTTTCCTTGTTTCTTTATTGCTTAGACATATATTCGTACACACAATACCAAACTCAGAGTCGTAACTAGCAATTGTCTCCTACATCAAACTCCGTCTGTCTGTGTGTCTCCAGACTGTCCCACTGTCCATCAACCAGAACGCGCTCTTTAAATTTACCGCTTACAATTTTGCTCTTTCTGGTAGTTGCCGCTTTACTCTACTTATCTGCACCTTCCTTGCTTGACAGGCCCGTTTCAACCGCTCTTGCGTTCTTCGCAGCTTCGTTGTTCTTTTTTTTTCCCCTTCTTTTTTCTCTTTTTTTTTTTTTTTCTTGGTCTTCATCATCCTCATTTTCTACTTTTGCTGCCTTGCTAGGAATTTCTCTTGTCCATCGTCATAATCTTCGTTTTAGTAGAGCGTTCAATTCTTTGCAATCTACAAATGCGTCCGTAATCGACTAGTCTCTCGTCTTGTCGCCCAACTCAATACCATTCACATAACCGCGACCACCACATACATACTTCATCCACTCGACAGCACCAAGGACCCTGAATTACAACACACAAACACACTGAAGACCATATTTTCCTTGCTCCATTATTCGCCGAGCCTGCTTATTACATATCAAGTCTGGGAATTGATATGTGATTTGTAGTCGCATCAGATTGAGTCGTCATAATCATATCGACAACGGTATTACTTTCAACCCTATTATTGTCGTCATAAGACATGGTTATAGTTGCCTTGTTGTGATCTTTGCCATCGCCACTCGTTAGGAAATCTACTTAATCCAAGTACCGCC
Source organism: Bretziella fagacearum (assembly GCA_002018255.1). NCBI lineage: Eukaryota > Fungi > Ascomycota > Sordariomycetes > Microascales > Ceratocystidaceae > Bretziella > Bretziella fagacearum. The sequence continues at coordinate 7,163 of MKGJ01000354.1, read as the reverse complement.
AACCATTCACGACGCCCAGTAGGTTTGAACAGAAGATCCCTCGTGGTCTTGACACCCTAATGCTCGTCACTTGCCGTTTGGTTAACGAGTTATAATTTGCCGCTCTGCGCAATCACCCTTTACTCCCCCGTTTAGACAACCGCCGGATATACGAAACGCATCAAGCAACTAGCATATGGTTTACAGTATTCATTTGTCTCGACTTGTACATTTTGCGCCAAAATAGTCCCTTCTCTTCCACTCCTAACAACTTTTCCGCAGCTGTCACTTGCATCTGCATCGACGCTGTACACCATTCCATAGTCATGTCGCAGCCCTGATCCTACTTTGGCATCGGAAAACCATTGCTTGACTCGACGCATTGCGCTTCGTTGACGCCTTTGCGACCAGCTCGCCACAACCAGCTCGCCACAACCATCTCACAGCCCGTGGCGGCCCAAACTATTGATTATAGACTAAATTCTGATATTACCCGCCATGTCTGCACCTGCACCTTTCGGGGGTCCTGATACAACCACCACAAGCTCAAACACTTGTGTATCATCACCCTCATCGGTATACTCAAATTCTACCGTCAAAGCCTCTCCTCAACCCGCCCATCATTGGCCCATGACTGTGCTCTCTCCTCATACGCCACTCGAGTCCCGCGATGCCTCTGGACCCCGAAGTCCTGGCGCCCAAGTTCCCTCCGCATCTTCTGTGTCCAGCGCCCTTTTACCAGCTCATCTCTCTGAATATAGCCGCACCATGGCTCTGCAGATAGAAAACATGGCCGGTGTAAGCATTAGCAAGGGTTTTGCAATGCCAGGTTCTAATCAGTTTGGCTCTCGACCTCCCGCACCTCTTGTTGCGCTCTCTAGCAACAACACAACTTCCAATTCGGGCAACTCAACCACTGCCTCGACCCCCACTCCACGTTCAGCTCCTGCACCGACAAAAATGACTGTCATTTCCATCATGAATGATGATGACTCTCGGCAGACAAGATCTCCAAGCCACAAGAAACTGACGGTTGCACTTGCACCTACACCGGCCCCAGTCCCGGTACACAACACTGATGTGGGCGTGGCCCCTGCACAAGAGGAGGTGACGTCACCGTTTTCACAACCACAGTACGACCCTGATCCAACAAGTAATATTCCAACTGCTTCCACCGAATCAGCTAAAACTGTTCGCGCCGGTGAAACGCCTTCTATCATTGCTCACACTCCATCATATCCCTTTCCCCGAATGATGCATCGCAAACCATCTTCAGAAACTGTACCAGCACCATTAAAGGCCCGCGTGCCGACCTCTTTTACTCGCGCGCATACTGTTCCATCAACTGGCTTCACTGTTGAAGAGCAGGTCATTCCTTCTTTGCCAACTCCAATGGCTTCCGGATACTTTGGTCCTACTTTGGCCGCGCCTCAAAATGACCGTATACCCCTCGCCGATTTCCCCGCGCCCAACCTTTACAACTTGACGCTGCAGCTCACTGCCGAGCCAGGCCTGGATTCATGGTGGGAGGCTGTTGTCCAAATGATGATTGACATTTACAAGGCCGAACGTGTTTCTCTTTCAGTTCCAGCAGACCCAACTGATATCGATAATGTGCCATGGGGACAAAAGGCAACCTTTTGCGATCGTATCAAAGATGATACTTCTAGCATGGGATACTTGGGTCAAAAGACATGCAGTCTCAACACCCCTAGTAATGCGGACACTCCAAACTCACAAATTCCCAAGAGCTTTACTGATGACCAAGTTGGAAGTCGTCCTGTATCCAGGCCGACAATTTCAACCTCCACTTCTTATACCAAGGAGGCTCTAAACGATGTTCCAACACTGAGCCGAAATCCCTCGGCTAGAAGAGCTGCTGCGGCTCTTCGTCGTCATAGCCATTACCCCACAAGCGAGAAAACCGACACCTACCCCCCTTCAAATTTGAAAAGGGAAGCCTTGGAAAGGTACGACACCCTGACCCCGGTGTCCTCAACTGCTCTTTGGAATCTCCCCTATTCTCATCTAGAGTCTTCCAGGGGTCGTGTCCTGCCGGTTCTTCAGGCGCTCGATTTTGAGGCGGATCCTCTCATTGATAATAATGGAGTCCGACGGGTGCTGGATCGTGGCTGCACAGTGGCTCTTACTCGGACATTTCCATACCTCAAGGAAGAGACCAAGGATAGTTCACCAGCATCCAAATCCCGAGTTCCCACCACGACAACGAATGGTACAACTTCCGAGCTTCCCAAAAGACCTCGTCTCCATCAGACGGAATCTACTTCACAACTGTCCGACATTCTTGGCGGAACTAGCATGCGGCCAAGCCGTAGTCGTAGTTTGCGAGAGCGCGGTGGACGTAAAGGCACATCACGTATCATATCGGTTCCTGAGGAAGAAGAAAGAAAATCTTCATCACCTTCTTTTGAGGAGCATGAACAAGCACCTTCACCATGGACTCAGTCACCGGCACCATCACCGGCTTTGAGACCAGACATCAAGGATAACCCCTTCTTCGCAGATGCTGTTGTGGATGAGTCTTCATTCAACCCAACTGACGATGAGATTTCCAACTATGCGTCTATGAACCCGCCAGAGGCTATTGGCATCGAAAACAGCTGGACTGTTATTCATATTCCACTTTCCTTTGCTCTTCCTCAAAAGGCTTCCGGCTCTTTCCAATTGGATCCCAACTTCCTTGATGACAGATATCACCGTAGAGCACGCAGCTCTGCCGGCACTATTCCACGCTATCAGCGCATTGGCGGAGATATCTCAGGGCAGCGAAAGGCTCGTTCTCCGCCTATTGCTATTCTATCAATTCAATCTCCAGTCATTCCATACCCTACCCATCTTGCCGAGAGTCTTGACCAATTGTCACCTCATCTTGCACACACCTTCTCCTTGTCCCGACAGTACTCGATGGTGGCGACTGAGCTCGCGAGTTTGCGCAGCCGTCGACAAGTTGCCATGGGATTCGGTGGTCTGGGACCGGATGGCAACCCCCTGCCGCACATGCCACAGTTTGTACCGTCCGATATGGCCGGTATGGGAGACACAATCTCTCAGCAGTCCATGACTGGAAGCATCACCAGTCCAAGTGAGTGGTCAGCTGTATCTCGTAGTGCTGCTGGGTCTCCGGCACCTACCCCTTCGTTTGAGGATGTGCTTGGCCCCAAGGATAAACGACCTCTTAAAACCAGTCCGGCTCTCTTGGGTGGTGATGGATACTTTGCTGGCGCTTCTGTTGCGCAGACCATCTCAGACCCCGAGCCCAAGTCTGCCAACGATCTGACTACTCCGGTCCAAGCCACTGCCAACCTTCAACTTTCCAGTCCTACGCCTAGTCCCTTTACCATTGCATCTCGCAATGGTCTCTTCTCCGAGGAATACTCCATTTCCCAGCAACGCCGTAGCTCCCTTGGGCGTATCTGGCCCTTGACCAACAACGGCTCGACAAACACTCCGGCTCGCCCTCGAGTCCCCCACACCTTGACTGCTGGCGAGTTTGTCCCCCCAACCGACAAGATTGAAAATGTTTCGCCATTGAACAACAACAACAACAACAACAACAACAACAACAACAACAACACTTCTCAGGCGCAGACAAGGCCTGCCACACCTACGAGGCCAACTTTGAATCGCCTTGAGAGCACCCGAATGGCAATCGCTCAATTTGGTAACGACCGACGCCATAGCCTTCTTCATTCTTACGGTGCCGACTTTGCGAGTACTTTCCCAACACTCCCGCAGTCAAGTACAGTTACTGCTAAAGGAATTCCCGGTGTTCAGGGGCCGCCTACTCCTGGGGGTGGTACTGTAGGTAGCCGGGTGGTGGACATGGCACCTCCTTCTGACAAGCTCAAGGGGTTGATTTTAGATTCTCTCCCCGCTCAAGTCTTCGTTGCCATGCCATTGACTGGCCAGATTGTTTGGGTGAACAGTCGTTATCTATCATACCGTGGCCTTTCAGCACAGGATCTCGCGGCTGATCCCTACGGTAGTATTCATCCTGACGATCGTCAAGAATACCTTCGGGCTTGGGGTCACTCGCTACGTACTGGTGACCAATTCTCTTGTACTGTTCGCATCAAGCGTTTTGATGACTGTTATCGGTGGTTCTATGCACGTGCTGTTGCTTCCCGGGATAAGCGAGGAGTCATTATCCAATTCTTGGGCTCGTACATGGACATTCATGACCAACATATTGCCGAACTCAAGGCTGCTCGCCAAGAGGAGGTTGAGGCATCGGAGGCTAAGCATCGCCTACTTGCGAATCTTATCCCTCAGATTGTCTTCACCGCAAATGAGGATGAGGGCATCACTTTCACTAATGACCAGTGGCTCTCTTACACTGATCAGGCATTTGAGGAATGTCTCGGTATGAACTTCCTCAGTCGTGTTCATGAAGATGATCTCGCCAAGTTTATGGTTGAGCCCGATCTTCCAGAGCCTTTACCGCAACCCAAGCTTGATCTCAGTCGATTTGAGTCTGATGTCTACAACAACAACAACAACAACAACAACAACAACAACAACAACAACAACCAGGCACCGAATGAGCATTCCAAGGCTCGACGCAAGTCTCGTGATGTTTTCACTAGGGCAACTGATGCCGAGCCACGGTCTACAGGCCCCTCATCAACGGCATCTGCCTCTCGCTGTGCTAGTCGTAGTAGCTCGGGCGGTTGCTTTGGTTTCGGTGATCTTATATCGGCCGATATTGAAGAGCTTATTCACCGTGGTGTGGTAAAACAGACTACGGATAGTACTGGGCGCGTGGCATATACAGCCGAGGTCCGACTGCGGTCCAAGAGTGGCGAATACCGCTGGCATCTTGTGCGATGTGTGGAGATTGAGAATATCAACTTTGTCAAAACTGGCGTTTACTTTGGCTCCGCTACAGACATCAACGACCAGAAACTCCTAGAAGAGAAGCTCAAGGAAGCCATGGAATCCAAGAGCCGCTTCCTCAGTAACATGTCGCATGAGATCCGTACGCCTTTGATTGGTATATCGGGTATGATTACCTTCCTCCATGATACGCCGCTTTCTGAGGAGCAGCGTGACTATGCCAACACCATCCAGAATAGTGCCAATAGTTTGTTGCTTATCATCAACGATATTCTGGATCTTTCAAAGGCGGCAGCGGGCATGATGAAGCTGAGCTACGAGTGGTTCCACACGCGCTCGCTCATTGAAGATGTGAACGAGTTGGTTTCGACTATGGCTATTCATAAGGGACTTGAACTCAACTACGTTGTCGATGAGGCTGTTCCCGCGTGGGTCAAGGGTGACAAGGTGCGCATCAGGCAGGTTCTGCTCAATGTTATCGGAAATGCTATCAAGTTCACCACTGTTGGCGAAGTATTCAGTCGTTGCCGCATTTACTTTGAAAAGGAGCCCCACAAAGAGAGCAAGCCACTCATGCGTCGGGGTCCCTCCAACACTAACAACCACCATCACAACATTATGCTCGAGTTCATCGTTATAGACACTGGTCGGGGTTTCACACAAAAGGAAGCTGAGCTCATATTCAAGCCCTTTAGTCAGATTGACGGCAGTAGTACCCGTCAACATGGTGGAAGTGGTCTTGGTCTCGTTATCTCCCGGCAGCTTGTTGAGTTGCACGGCGGTAAAATGTTAGGCCAGGCAACGCCCGGCAAAGGATCTCAATTCAGTTTCACCGCCCGCTTTGCGCTACCGAGCCCCGATGATCATCCCGATGTTAACAGCACTCATACTGCATCATCGCCCAGTTTGGTGCCAAGCCCGTCGCTTCCATCTTTAATGAAGGGTGAAACGTCTTCCAAGAACAGCAGTTCTCTTGATCTCTCGTCAACCACAATGTCACGCTCACGTGACAACAGCATTATGAGCTCTCAAGCCTCGGTCAAGTCAGATGTCTCTGATACGTACTCCCTAGCCTCGGTTCACCAAGATCTCGTTAACCTTGCTCAAGCGGCCCGCGCCAGTGGCACTGACATGTTGCAAATGAGCCAGGCGCGCAGCCCCGGACATATGTCCCCAAAGCTCTCCAGTACTCCACCTCCACCTATCGCCATTGCCGATGTTCGCTCTTGTACTTCTCTGACATACTCGATTCTCATTGTATGTCCGCAAGACCACAGTCGTGAGGCCACTTATCAACACATTGAGATGACGCTACCAAAGGGGGCACCGCACACCATTCGTGCCCTACCATCTGCTGATGCCGTCCTCAAAATGGTCAACTCCATCCGCCCAGGACCCTTTACGCATGTTGTTCTCAATGTTGGGGCCGCACATGACGTCGTGTCGGCCATGGAGCAGATCGACCCGCTGCCATGCATTGCCAACGCGACCATCTTGGTGCTATGTGATACAGTGCAACGCCAAGTCTTGATGCGGTTGAATGCAGACCAGCAACCGCGACTGATCCGCGAAGGTCTCGTCAGTTTCATTAACAAGCCTTTGCGCCCGTCGCGGTTTGCAGCCATCTTTGATCCGAACCGGCTTCGTGATTTGAGTATCGATCGGAACCGGTCATCTGCCGAAAGGCAAGCGGAGACACAGAGGGCGCATTACACGGAGATGGGCAAGATCATTGGGAACAGAGGCTACCGGGTACTGCTAGTAGAGGATAACCCGGTGAACAGAAAGGTCTTGATCAAGTTCTTGACCAAGATTGGAGTGGAGACAACGGTAGCGGTCGATGGCCAGGAGTGTACGGATCTCATCCTGGTGAAACCACAAGGATGGTTTAGTATGGTTCTGGTAAGTTTACATATCTCTCTCTCTCAACGTTCGCACCTCTCCTCCCCAGATTACTAACACTAACAATTCTCATCAACAAACAGTGTGACCTCCACATGCCCCGTAAGGACGGCTACCAAGCCTGTAAGGAAATCCGCGCCTGGGAAAAGACGAACGGCTACCGCCGCATGCCTTTTATTGCCCTTTCTGCCAATGTCATGCCGGAAGTCCAGGAACAGTGTACACAGGCTGGATTTACAGATTACATTACAAAGCCTGTAGACTTTGTAAACTTGAGTCGTACAATGGCCAAGTTCTTTTAAGGAGATGGATACGAGTTTCTTTTGTTTAATGAATTTTTTTTCTTTGGTGGGAATTAGCCGTATTGGCTTGGTTTGGGTTTGGGTTTTGGTATTTATCTTGATTGTTTTTTTTTGTTTTTTTTT
>MKGJ01000353.1:0-22040 GCA_002018255.1 Bretziella fagacearum | reverse complement strand
ATTTATAGGCGCTTTAAGTTCTGTATTTTTACACTAATTAGTCTTGACAAGCGCTATATCTATAATCAAAAGCCCTGTGATTCCTTGGAACTCCGTCGTTGAATTCCGTCATCATTGAATCCCGCTTCAAAACAAAACTGGAGCCACTTTTCTCCTCCCCCCCCCCCCTGTCCATCGCCGCTTGTTCGCCGCTTCGGAGTTTTATTACTTTGAGCGATTCTGCCTCGGCATTGCATTAAAATCCACCACGGATTATCAATGCTTGATCGGGTGTTGAAACTTGATCTAAATGCACAAAAACATCTAGGATGTATTCGTTTCAACTATCAACTGTACAAATAGTCATATTACTCTAAAAAGCTTCAGTGTAGTCGTAATTATATATCTTCATATAATCAATCTTTAGTAGATCAATGTATCCTCATCAGCCTCCAACACTACATCGCCCAATTCATCATTCTCCTTATGCTGCTTGTTTTCCCCCTGGTTGCTATCTATGCTACTAGTGGCATCACTAGTTTTGGACTCCTCCACCACAGGCTCTAAGACCCTTCCACTTGCAGCAGCAAAAGTAACCGTAGAGGAACCACCGCTAGTTGTGATAACATTACCCATAACGTCTGCCTGTTTTGCCACATCCGTCACATCACGCGCTTGCGTCTCATCCGTCACAGTTTTTACCGACGCAGTAGCGTTGGAATCACCAGCCACCGGCCCATTACCCAACAGTTCTGGATTGGGCACCTCGTCTTCTGTAGCTTTAACCCCTGAATTTACGGTTACCCCCGGGACGACTGATCCATCTTGGTCAGTAGCTCCGTCATCGCTGGAGTCAATGTTCCGTGTCAAGTGGTGTTGACTGCCTGCATTATCGTCATCAATGTCCATATCATCCGCTGTCCCACTACCCATCGGTGGTTGAGTGCCTTGGACTACTGTACAGCCGTGCGATAAAGTCTCGTCCATCATTTCTGTGTCTCTATCAATCGCAAGTTTTGACTTGGCAATCTGCTCGCCGTCACCATAGTCAAGGTCATCAACACGTTTTTCACTGGGTGAGGCGACCACATGGCTTGGCGATCGTTTCCGATGACCGCCTTCACTGGGACTGCGCATTCGACTGATGCTTCGACTTGGACTACGGCTAACAGTTCGTGACCGTCCACGTCGGCGGGGGTATGGTTCGGGTGTGGTGACTCGGCGTATCGGACTACCAAATCGGGCGATTGCTTCTTCACGCTTTCTCGAGAATGCGATTAGTTCGTCGTCAATTCGTTCTTCAACGTCGTCGAGTTGGTTGTCAATTTCGCGTTCTTGAGCCCGGGTTAACTTCCAAGGCCGGTAGTACTGTAAAAGAAAACAGAATCCTGTTAGCAAACATGTTGCATGGACAGACATCCAGATATGCATATCGTCGATCCAACATACCAGAGGCGGTTTCGACTTCGTCTTCAAACATCTTGCCTGCATGCGCATTGTTTCGTGCCGCGCAAGCATCTGTAATGGAGAATACCAATTAGTAACTTTGAAAAGTAACTTCTAAATCCCGTCAGAGACAACTTACCACTTCCTCCTCAAAAACAATCTGCTCTGTAAGCCGAAGTTTCTTCAACTTGCGTCCCCTTACTGCTCGAATCTTTTCCCCTTCTACACGTTGCTGCTTGAGCTTGATCTGCTGCCGCTCCTCAATCTCTTGTCGTCTCTTGGTAGCCTGTACATTACGTTGTCCCGCCTGACTTTTGTTCAACGTGCTCAGTAAACCACCAAACAACCTCTTTCCTCGTTTTTGATCCTCCTGTCGGGCCTTTTCTCTTTCTGCTTTGCGCTCGGGTGGTGTCAGCGATCTCCTACGGGCGGGAGAACGAGAACGAGAACGAGAACGAGACCGCGACAGTGATCGGCTATATGAGCGAGAGCAGGAACGGGAACGACGTCGGGAATCAACGCGGGATCGTGATCGTGAGCGCCGAGGAGATACGGAACGACTTCTGGAATGAAAGTGAGAGGTGACGCGGGGCTTTTTGGCCGATTCGTCTCGTGGGGATCCGGGCTCGACGGAAGCTTTGCGCTTAAGAGAAGTGCTTGCGGGAGTGGAATTGTTGGTATCGGTGAGGGGTTCAGGGACTGCTTCAGGAGCAACGGACTCAATTGGATCGGTCGCCATACTGTACAGGCACATTATTAGTACTGGAACCACTCATGAAATGGAAGCAGTTTGGAGGGGCGCTCTGGTCACCATCATTAGTACTTACGCTTCAGTGTCAGCCATGATGAATGTATGAACAAAGGGTTGAAACCGTAGGAGCCTTTTCTTTTTTCAATAAAATGATAGTAACCTCCTGACTGTGCGCAAAAAATTGTCGTAGAATGTTATATCAAACGAGTATTGGATAATCAAAGGTCAATATCGGCGCAAAGACTCCGAAATGCAAAATCAAGAAATTCTAAAAGTTTGTAACCTTGCGCAAGGCTGTAGAAGTTTGTTGCGATCGCAAACAGCGGGTCCACTTCATGTAACACAAGGGTATAAGTTTACAGTATCATGCCCTTTAGGACAGACGTTTACAAAGTCTCTATATGGCTAGTCATCTGTATAATTTTCAATGGACACAAGTGATAATAATCCATTAGTAGATATGAATTATTTGATCTTTGTCCTCGAAAATTTGTGATATTTAAATCTACCAATACCTAGCTTAGTTTATCCGAATATTAACCGAGCGCAAGGATTCTGCGAGGCTGAGAAATCCAATGAATCTTAAACGTCACCTCAAAGGTGAAGCTTCACTCACACAACAACTCACAAAACTCCTTTGTGATCTTGTTCCGTCGTTCTCTCTCTCTCTCTATTTTTCTTTCTCTCTTTTTCTACCTACTCACTGACACCATGTCTCGCCATCACCCGTACGTATACCCCCACACATCTACCACATGTATTCCATACTAACAACCTTCCAGCGACCTCGTAATGTGCCGCAAACAACCCGGCATCGCCATCGGCCGTGTTTGCGAGAAATGTGATGGAAAATGCCCTGTCTGTGATTCCTACGTCCGGCCCACCACCCTCGTGCGCATCTGTGACGAATGCTCCTTTGGCAACTTCCAGAACAAGTGTGTCGTCTGCGGTGGTGAGGGGATCTCGGACGCTTTCTATTGTTTTGAGTGTACCAGACTTGAAAAGGACCGGGACGGGTGTCCGAAGATTATAAATCTGGGTAGTTCCAGAACAGATGTAAGTCCTTTTTATATTTCCGAGAGTCGTCGTGCACAGATTTACTAACTTTGAGTAGTTATTTTACCAAAAGAAAACGAATCGATCACAAGCATACTAACATAGGTGTTGGCCTGGGAGAGGCCGTACTGGGCGGTCGTGGGAGGGGTTTTCTGTCCCTCTACGATTTGCTGCTTGTGATCGAATGCGAACTCAAATACAGAAAGGCGTTGGGGTGTTTCGGTTTTATTCTCTCTTTGGGACAATACTTGATTTCAACGGTTTCATGTGGATGAAGTAGATATCAGTGAGACATTCGCATATAAGAAGACGTGAGCAAAGTAATTGAATCGTGAGGTATATAGCCAGGGATAAAGAAGATAAGACATGTGAAATTGTTGAAATAGAACGAACAAAAGAAATCCAAAAGACAATAAAACAAAACAGAAGCAAGTAGAAACATCATGTGGTGCTGAACCCTGGACTTTGTTAAGATATTAATATAAAGGCAAAGGAAACACATAGTTGGAACTACGCTGAGAACAGATGTGCGGAAACCATGACTGGTCAGCACACTTGACTCCAATCAACTCACGGCAAACGCCAAATAAATATACAAGAAGAATAACGAAAAAAGGAACCCGGCCATGGACAAAAGAGCATCCGAGAATACACAAACCTACAATGAACAAAAGGAATAGAACAATCAGACGCCCAGATATGCATACGAAACCAAGAAGCGCAAGGAAACCAAACAAAAAAGAAAAAGTCCAGAAACAAGCGAAAATCATCAACATCACAGGAACAGACCACTATTCCACTCACTTTTCCCCCCCTTCCTTATAGAGAGCTAACCTTGGCCCCCATAGACGCTGTGGCCTTAACCTTAGCCCACCCTTCTGAAACAATCCGCTTGACTCGCTCCCGCACCTCTCGTTTCGCAAACGTCATTAGCACGCCAACAATACACACAACCAATGGCAGTAACACGACAGCATTCATGTTAAGCGATCTACCGAGATCATCAATCACTCCCTTAATCTGCGCCGCCAGCATACCCGCTTGTCCAGGCAGACCAAAGAGATAGGCTTTGGCAACAGGCTTCTTGCCATGTCCACTGCCACTGCTATAACCGCTCCCGCTATATACCGAACGATCCCTAGGGACCGGTGCCGAGCTCCGCGAGCTTGGTTCTGATGATGCGCGAAACTCTTGATTTGATGCACCGCTGCGGTTTGAGGATGAGCCCCAGGTCGAGCTGCGATTTGAGCCGGTAATGCTAGGTGTCTTTTCGTTAGAACGTCGTGTGCGCTCTTCTTCAAGGCGCTGGCGCTCCCTCCGTTGGTTTTCTTCGCGTTGACGCTTGGATTCTTCAGCCTCGCGGCGTTGGCGCTCCTCGTGGATACGCTGTTCCTCTTGCTTCTGGCGATTGAGGTCCGCCTGTTCTTCCCGAAGGCTCTCAAGTGCCTGAATGAAGGCTTCACGGCGCTCATCGTCGAGGAGAGGGGAAGAAGAAATATAGGCCTTGGCCTGTTCCCATTCGTCGTTACGAAGGAGGACGTGGAGGGTATAGAGTTCGAGAATCTTGATGCGAGCGTTCAGGTCGCGGGGGGTATCAGTGCCTCCGCCTCTAACGGGGGAACGGTAACGGTGTTGAGGTTTCGGGGACTGTGCGACGTTGTCAAGACGGCGGGCGAGGGTTATGGGAGAGTTGAAACAGGTGAGGTAGGCCTCGAGACGGCGCTGATTGATTATCTGGTTACCACAGTGGGCGAGTAGTAGTGTGGCACTAGAGAGAGGGGGGGAAAAAGTGTTAGTGGAACAGTCGTAGTGTTTCAGAGATAGCTGGGACCAAACTTACAGGTTGATGACGACTTCAGCATCCACGTCGCCTTCCATGCCGTGGTAGCCATTCCGCACGACTTCTTCCCAGATATCGCCCTCCCGAACTTTGGAGCAGATATTACGGTAATCCTGGGCGCCAATCATTTCCTTGCCCTCCTGGGGCTCTAGCTCAGCGATGGCATTGAGCATGGTAAGATATAGACTCCAGACCTTGACCCGGTTTGACTTGGACGCCCTTGCAACTGGAGGTGCCTCGATCAGAACACCGGCTTCGATGACGGCCTTTGGGGTGACGAGCGGCAGGACAGTCGAAAGCGCTTCGGGCAGACGACGCGTGAGGAAGAGAGTCGAGGCTTGACGATAAGACTTGGCGATATGAGAACAGCGCGCGTTGTGAATGTTTGAGAGTGGTGTTATGGACGCGGCGAAGCCACCATCGTGGGCTGGACTAATGGTGGCGGCCGAAAACGAACTGTCCATGGACATGGTGATCGAAGCAGGCGAGGGCGACAGTCTGTATGTCTGTCTGTCTGTCTATCTTGTGGTTCTGGTGATAATAGTGTGGAAACTTTGGGTATCGTGATTATTTTAGAGGAAACGAGAATTGGCGGTTGTTGATGTTGATTGTTTTTGCAGTGGCAAGTTTCGGGAATCGGTCGCGGGTAGTTATTAGTTAATAGAGAGGTTGGCGACTTTGAATACGGGTGTCTGCAGCTTTTTTGGGGCTTGGTTTAAGAAGGCAATTGTTTGATGATTATAGGGTGTTTTGAAGAAAAAAGGCGAATATTAGAAAAAAAAAATTTTAAAAAAAAAATGAACGACGACCTTCGGAAGGAAAAAAAGAGAAAATAAAATAAAATAAAAGAATTAAATTTTGGAATCTACAAAGTCCAAGTTTGATGCATCGCGAGCGCTGACACAAAAGAATGCAATATTTGGCGGTGAGGAATGTTGTCATTGCCACTAAAATAAGATACAGAACCCACCCCACCCCCCTAACTAACTAACCAATCAACTAAATAACCTCCAATTGGGGATTCAGGCACCATAAGCAAAAAAGGAAATTGAGAAAAAAAAAACCACAGGCCGCCTCTTGCCTCGGTTGGTTGCTCCTTTGTAGCACTTTCCCTGGTTTCATTTTGCTCTCTTAGTACCTGCAGTCAGGCACCAATTTACGCGGGCACCAAAAGTATCTTTCTAACAAGGGTTTGACTATGTGATTAGCTAAGCAAGGCCGAGAACTAGGAAAGCTGTGTATGTGACATTTGTCTCGAGCTTCAATCCCGGTAGCTTCGGAAGAACGCAGGACTGTGGCACAGTTTGTTATGGAGACGATGGATATTTATTTTCTTTGTTTTATTTGGCATATGTTTTGTTTCTGTTGATATAAGAACATGTCCATAGCTGCAGGTGGCACGTCTGATGGTATTGGCACACCGAAATGCAATCGGATCCATTTACTGAGCAGCCTTGATATTGAACTCACATCCTCAAGAGGCCTCGTTCTAGGTAGAGTCAGTCCACTTGTACTTTACTTCCTATACAGGTCTTCTCTCTACCAACTGCATGTGATCCCGTCACGGATATTAACCACCAACAACTTGGAGAACTCATCAGATTATCATTAGGCATTAATATGACATAGTCTAACTTGGCCTCTGCTCACATTAAACGTTTTGATCAAAACAACTACTAATGGTTAAAAACAAAAAGACCTCCCTCACTCAAGCCCACAAACAAGGATCTCGCTTATAAGCACGGTTATAACCATTCTCCAACTCCATCATTAACCCTGCTGCTACTCACTGATTGCTATATATAAGGGTTATACTATCATCAGCATCTCCCCTCATTCAGTCTATCTTCTTCGGTTTTCTTTGTCTTTGACTTTTCCTCACGGGTTCCACCATCTCCTTTCCCACCACTTCCTTCTGTATCGCGGTCCTAGGCTCAACTGGCGGTGTCTTGTTTACCACAACCGCCTCCACTGGTTCCTTGTTGTCAATGACATCATCATCCGCATCCCCATCCTTTTCCAGCACCACACTTGCCTCTGCCCCCATAAGTTGCTCCTTCAAGACCCACCCGGCCTCAACAGCAAACCTCACGACATCCTCAGCCGACCCAAAGCACGGAGCTCCTTTCTTAGCATCCGGGTTTAGATACTGCCATAATTCCTCCGTCTTCTTCTTGAAGCTAGCCAATTGCTTTTTATCGCCCTTGAAGTGTTCCGTTATGTACTCATAAATGTAGGCCAACCACAAAACATTGCTGTAGGGAGCGTAGTCATCCCAGCAGATAGGGCCTTCGATACCTTCTTCGTATGGGATATTATGGCGCTCTGGTGGCAGCCAGTCCCGTTCTCCCTTGAGGAGAAATGATCGCATCTGCCGGTATACACGGCATTGGTCTGCATGTGTGCTGGTGAAGAGACTCAAATCTTGTTCAAGATCACAGGCAATGGCCAGTTCTTCGTCTTCGCCGCAATCCGGGTCCTCTGCACGGGACAGACCGTAGTCAAGGATCGTGATATCCAGACCCGAAAACCCAAAGAAATGACGGTCTTTTTTGTCTCTAGATTTAGTTTGTTTTACTTGGCGTAGACACAAGTTGCCTTCATGTAAATCTCGGTGCTTACTTCATGTTAGTTCTTTCGCGTGCTCCATTAAACATATACATCAACTGTCACTCACCTCGAACAAGACCATCTCTTCGGCCCTTGCTAGAGCGATAGTTACTAGAAAGAAAACATCCCACAACTGCTCCTCCAAGGTGAGCTTGAAATCTTCTAGTGCAGTCCCTGCGTCACCAAGCTCGATCACCAGAAACTTGGTGTCATCAAGGTACCGGCTCGGAGACGGATAGAACTGGAGTCGATCAGGATCTTGTCTCTTTGCTTTGCGATGAAAAGCTTGATGTGTCTCCAGAAGCGCTTTGGGTGCCTTCCCCTTGACCACATAGCGCTCCTTGTACACCACAAACCCCGGGATGTCGGCAAGACACTCGGATATCCGCAGCTCGCCTAGTAAATCCGCTTGAGCGTGGGGCTCTTCATCAACTAGCCCCGATCGCTTTTGTGTTGCTGTTTGAGCCTTGATAGGGGATTGTAAACGGATGACCTTGATGATACTCACTCCTTCGCTGGTTGTCACTCTGTAAACCTCTGCGTATGATGCTTCGGCAATCTTTTCAATCTTGTCACCTTCAAGACAGACATCTTCCCAGCTAATGACACGTAGTTCCATGTCTCCAATGGTGCTGTATACACTGTCGTTGCCACTATCTTCTGCTTCTGCGGCTTCTGGGACTCTATCTTGAGATTCAGATGGCAAAGCTTTCACGGAGCTGGCCTCGGATTCAACTTCAACAATGGCAATAGACTCAACAGAAGTCTTACTCTGTTGAATCGACGAACCTTCTGGGGGAGATAATTCAGCTGAATCTATGATGGAGATATTCTGAAGTTCAGTTTCCAAGTCTTTGAAATCATCATTATCGAGTATAGAGTCTCCATCGGAGCCCGCGTATGATGTTTTGCGGATACGCGGAGTATCGGGGCGCCTGAGGTGATCTTCTTTGATGTCAACAGCTGCAACCAGCCCTGTAATCTCAGATACATCGCGGACATTTGAGCGTTCCTTGGCTGAAAGTCCATCCAAGGCTTTTGGCTGTTTGCCCTTGTCATATGGAGCTGTGGTCTTTCGTGCCATTGCTAGATGATGGAAGAGTTTTGAAAACAATGTAGAAGAAGTAAACATTGGCTTATGTTCATATGCAACCCGACTACATACTGTTTACACTAGGGTTATAATTGGCGCGACAACAACCCTGACTTGAGACCCACAATTCAAATTTATCTTATCAGCATTAGCCATGTTCTTCCTAGTCAGGGAAGGAATGAAAAGGCCAGCCCAGTAAACTTGAGTGCCACAGGATCCACTTTGCTGTATCTAGGGATTATTTGTACTAACCAGGTGGCCGCTAACATCAAGCGAAGTTGATGCATTGAAATTCGCCGTCTCTTGCTGTTCCATTCGCCGTCCGTTCTTTGCGATCTTTTGATTCTTCCAGGCTTGGACGAACCAATCGCAACGCACGAAACCTCCATCATGGTCAAGATTATGGATATTCTTACGGTTGGCGCTGCGCTTGTCGTGGCCGTCGCCGCTGAAGCAGCTGGTATGTAACTGATATTGCCCTTGAAGTATATGGATCATGTGCACACCAATTATTATCCATACACGGTGTTGATAGTTTATTTGGGCGGGGTTTGCGCCAGTGTGGCAAACACAGTCAACATGACCACCTAACCATGTGTCCTAGCTAACTGTAACATTCAATCTTGACAGATCCCGTCGCCGCTCAGCCCACCGATAACTCTCTGACCGGCCGTCTCTTCACTATGCTCGGTTCCGGAGGCCAGATCTCCTCGGCCGGTCGTCCTTACACTAAATGGTACAATGTCCACGAACGCTTTACTCTGGCCGAATTCAAGGGCGAGGCTTACATCATTGCCATTACCTCGATTCTTTTCATCGTCCACTTTTTCGGTGTCCGCGCCAACCGGGCCAAAGCCGATGCCTGGGCCAAGGCCAACGGTCCCGTGCTGAAGGAGGAGTACGCCATGGTTGGTTTCGGCGGTACCTCGACCATCGAGTCCGATGTTAACGACCTTACTGGCGTTCTGCGTGAGAAATCGCTGTTTGAGTTCCAGTTGTATGCCTCGGGCCGTCGCAACGCTGCTTTTACCGATGTCAACATTGTCCTTCAGCGCCGCTTCAACCCACTTATTAGACTTTTGGAGGCTGGTATCTCGTTCCTTTGGGATAGCATTACTTCCCCAGTTGATCAGGTCGAGCTTATCACTTACCCCTTCGATGGCCTCGAGGCCAAGACTGTTCGTCAGGTTGCTCTGACTGCTGAGCCCAAGACCCAGGAGAAGAGCACTTACGATGGTTTTGTTTGGGCCATTGTCCACAAGGACCAGATGAAGCGTCTGCGCGATGAGCGTTACGACCTGTCTCTGACTTTCACCAAGGATACCCCCAAGTTACCTGTCTGGGCTACCATCATGAGCGAGAGTGCTGAGATCACCGATGCGCTTCTGACCAAGGACATGATTGCCGCTGTTGAGTCTGCCGGTGACTTGTTTGATTACATTGTCGTCACTGATCAGCCTGGCATCAGACCTACCACGTAAGTTGAAAGCTCCAGAATAATCTCATATGTATGCGCCAACTAACGTATAAAACACAGTATCGCCGAGACCATCCCTCGCAAGCGTCTGTTTTGCCGTTACCGCCTCCCCGCCGACAACAATTACGAGCGTTTCCAGCCCCTTCTGGAGCAGTTCCTGCGCCTTCCCGATCTCCTGGTCTCAGCCTGCCACTTCCGTCCCGAAGTTCTGCGCAAGGTCAAGGGCACCCGTGATGAAGCGATTGCCCAGATTAAGAGAAACCTGGATAGTGAAAAGGCCGAGGAGCGTGCGGCTGAGCGCGAGAGACTCAAGAAGAACAAGCGTGAAGAGCAGCTTGCGGCTTTAAACGCCAAGGCCCAGAAGAAGTTTCTGGATAAGGAGCGTGAGAAGGAGATGCGCAAGATGCAGAAGAAGTCGACTGTGCGTGGTTAAAAGCATAGAATTAGACAGTGTATGATATAGGAACCAGACAAGTGTGATCTTTGCGCGGTATATGTCATTTTAGACAGATAATATATATATATATATATAAAATTACTGATTCAATAGCCAAACTGAGGATGCTTTTCTGTTGTAGCATCAAGCGAGCTTTCAATGCTACATGATGTAGATTTAAAGATGGGATGACTATGTGAACAGGGTGATGAGTAAGTTTCATTATATAGATGAGGGCATTCATCAATTGTAACCCAAGTGAGATGAGCATGACTGTGTGTTTATATCTGAACATATACCTAGGTCCTTCTATACATAATAGTATTGTCCAACACTCTTTGTCCTTTGGAGTCGGACTTCGTTCATCTTTGGTCAGCGCCACATGCATTCGTGTGGCGTTTCTAGTGAAGTCTAGAGGGATAATATCCATTTTAGGCCTGTAACATTGTGACTTACCAGGTCATCCACCGCTATAACTCTCACTAGACCCTCTAAAGATCACCCAACACAGTTAGCTTAGCTGGGATAACAACTACTGTGGTTATTAAACTTGGCAGCCTGCCTTGCTGTCCTCATCAAAATCCCAACCCGCCCGTAAGCTGCGAATCATCTGGAAGCCGACCAATCCTTTTGTCTTCGCTTCTGCCTCTCGCGAAAAGTTGTATATTTGGCAGATATACCACTCCAAAAAAGATACGCTGTCATCTTTTCTTCATAGCGACATCATCTGGTCTCTTATATTGGCTGATATCGCCTACCTTGGAACTCAACTACAGCCGCTTGGCCACAGCCTCTCTGCCCCGAGGATCAACTATCTCTTACCCGTCAGGGTCCCGCACATTGACCATTGATATCGACACCGACACCCATATTGACCGATTCATGTCATACTGAACCCTATTGCCACCGAGACAACCCCCCATCATGGCGCCCCTAGTCGTCAATCAGCAGATCAAGTCGGCTGAGCTGCTGTCGCCACTACCCCTCTACCTCCACGCCTACGTCTGGCCCTTCACGATACTATGGCCCGTCTTCTTCCGTTACTACCTTGACCAGGAGATGTACGACCAGCATCTTGGGTCGCAGGAATGGACCTTTGTCTGGTCGGGAGCCATATTCTCTCTGCAGGCACTTGTCTGGCTCAGTACCAACTGGAGTGTCAATGTCAAGGCCCGCCTGACTTCTCTCCGCGCCGACAACATCAAGAGCGCGAAGCAGATCAAGATTATCCCCATTGCGAACGCTGGTGCTTCGGCTATCTGCGACCTTGAGCGTGACAAGGTAAGCTATTTGTTGCAAAAGTTTTCCTTTTAGACTGTTGGGCTCTATAAACTAACTACGAAATTGCTAGACCACCGGAAAGCTTTCGTTCCTCTTCCAGAAGCGCCGCTTCCTGTACAGTGAAGAAACTAAGGTCTTTGCCCCGTTTACCTTTACTATCGACTCCGACCCGAAGCCCACTATTGGCTCTTTTGTTAGCTCCAAGGGTATCACTTCTGCTGCCCAACTAAAGTCTCTCGAGGAGCACTATGGCAACAACACCTTTGATATTCCGGTTCCTACTTTTACTGAGCTGTTCCGCGAGCATGCCGTTGCCCCGTTCTTCGTCTTCCAGATCTTTTGTGTTGGCTTGTGGATGCTTGATGAGTACTGGTACTACTCGCTGTTCACCCTGTTCATGCTAGTTGCCTTTGAAAGCACTGTTGTCTGGCAGCGTCAGCGCACTTTGACCGAGTTCCGTGGCATGAGCTTGAAGCCTTACGATGTTTGGGTTTACCGTGTTGGCAAGTGGGTTGAGGTTCAGACTGACCACCTGCTTCCTGGCGACCTGGTCTCCATTAACCGCTCCAAGGAGGACAGCGGTGTTCCTTGCGATTTGATTCTTATCGAAGGTTCTGCCATTGTCAACGAAGCTATGCTTTCGGGAGAGAGTACTCCTCTTCTAAAGGATTCTGTCTTACTCCGTCCCCACGATGCCTCTGTCGATACTGAAGGTCTGGATAAAAACTCGTTCCTGTGGGGTGGTACCAAGGTCCTTCAGATTACTCACGCCAACCCCGATGAGGGTGCTCCTAAGCTTCCTTCTGGTGTCCCCCATGCTCCCGACAACGGTGCTCTGGCGGTTGTCACCAAGACTGGCTTTGAGACTTCTCAGGGTAGCCTTGTGCGTACTATGATCTTCTCGACCGAGCACGTTTCTGCTGGTAACGCCGAAGCTCTTTGGTTCATTCTTTTCTTGCTTGTTTTCGCCATTGCCGCCTCATGGTATGTCTGGGACGAGGGTGTCAAGAAGGATCGCAAACGCTCTAAGCTGTTGCTGGACTGCGTTCTCATTGTGACCAGCGTTGTTCCCCCCGAGTTGCCTATGGAATTGAGTCTGGCAGTCAATACTAGTTTGGCTGCCCTGTCTAAGCTAGCAATTTTCTGCACTGAGCCTTTCCGTATCCCTTTTGCTGGCCGTATCGATATCGCTTGCTTCGACAAGACTGGTACTCTGACTGGCGAGGATCTCGTCGTTGAGGGTATTGCTGGTATCAGCCTCATCAATCCCAACGTTGACTCTCCCCGAGAAACTGACGGTGCTCACACTCTGGTCACTCCCGTCAAGAATATTGGTCTGGAGTCTACTTTGGTTCTTGCCACTGCCCACGCCCTTGTCAAGCTTGAGGAGGGTGACGTTGTGGGTGATCCCATGGAGAAGGCCACTATCGAGTCTCTTGGTTGGGCTGTTGGCCACAAGGACATTCTTGTGTCTCGTCCTCTTTCGATCTCCAAGGCTGTTTCTGAGACCATCTCTGGTCAAGTTCATGTCAAGCGTCGTTTCCAATTCTCCTCGCTTCTCAAACGTCAGAGCTCCGTTGCTGTCATCAAGGGTTTTGATTCTGTTACTGGCCAAAGACTTCAGGGCACCTTTGCTGGTGTCAAGGGTGCCCCCGAGACTATCCAGAAGTTCCTGTCTTTTGTTCCGGAAAACTATGAGGAGACTTTCAAGTACTTTACTCGTCGTGGCTCGCGTGTTCTGGCCCTCGCCTACAAGCAGCTCAGTACTAGTGATGAGTACGGTGCTAGCAAGATCAATAACCTCAAGCGTGAGGATGTTGAGTGTGACTTGAACTTTGCCGGTTTCTTGGTTCTTCACTGCCCCCTAAAAGAGGATGCTCTTGAGGCTATTCGCTCTCTCAATGAGAGCAGCCACCGTGTCGTCATGATTACCGGTGATAACCCGCTGACCGCTGTCCATGTCGCCCGCGAAGTAGAGATTGTTGACCGTGCTGCTCTGATTTTGGATGCCCCTGAGGACAATGCTAATGGCAAGAAGCTGGTGTGGCGCAGTATCGACGACAAGATCAACATTGCTGTGGATCCAACTAAGCCTATTGACCCCAAGATTCTTGCTAACAACGATTTGTGTGTGACTGGTTACGCTCTGTCTTTGTTCAAGGATAATGAAGTTGCCTGGAAGGATATATTGCGCCACACCTGGGTGTATGCTCGTGTGTCGCCCAAGCAGAAGGAGGAGATTCTTCTGGGTTTGAAGGATATGGGCTACTACACTCTGATGGCTGGTGACGGTACCAACGATGTCGGTGCGTTGAAGCAGGCTCACATTGGTGTTGCTCTTCTCAACGGAACTCGTGACGATTTGGTCCGTATTGCTGAGCACCAGCGTAACACCAAGATGAAGGAAATCTACCAGAAGCAGTGTGACGTGATGAAGCGTTTCAACCAACCTCAGCCTCCTGTTCCTATTTTGATTGCCCACATGTACCCGCCTGCCCCCTGGAACCCTCACTACATCAAGGCTATTGAACGAGAGGCTAAGCGCAAGGACATGTCTCCTGAGGCTTACGCCAAGGCTCACGGTGTTGCTCCTCCCGCCTCGGCCTCCTCGGCTCTTGCTGCTGCTGCTGCTACCGACTTTTCTCAGATGACCCCCGCTGAGCGTAAAAAGGCTGAAGCTCACAAGAAGGCCAACGCCCTGACTGATCGCCTGACTGCTTCGCTAATGGATCCCGACATGGGTGATGACGAACCGCCTTCGCTAAAGCTTGGCGATGCGTCAGTTGCGGCGCCCTTTACCAGCAAGCTGCGTGATGTCATGGCTATCCCCAACATCATACGCCAGGGTCGTTGCACGCTCGTTGCTACCATTCAAATGTACAAGATTCTGGCGCTCAACTGCCTGATTTCTGCCTACTCGCTCAGTGTCTTGTATCTTGAAGGTATCAAGTTTGGTGACAGTCAGTACACTATTAGCGGCATGCTCATGAGTGTCTGCTTTTTGTCGATTTCACGCGCCAAGACTGTCGAGGGTCTGTCCAAGGAACGTCCCCAACCCAACATCTTTAACGTTTACATTATTGGTTCGATTCTGGGACAGTTTGCTGTTCACATTGTCACGCTGATTTACATTGCTCGCCTTTGCGATGCCATTGCCCCGTAAGTTTTCCTTTTACTCGAGTGTGTTGGAATGTGCGCGTTGCTAACGATGATATAGACGTGACAACTCTGTTGACTTGGAGGCTGAGTTCTCGCCCAGCCTACTCAATTCGGCAATTTACCTTTTGCAGCTAATTCAGCAAATATCCACCTTTGCTGTCAACTACCAAGGCCGTCCCTTCCGCGAGTCCATCTCGGAAAACAAGGGCATGTACTACGGCATTCTTGGTGTCTCTGGTCTTGCCTTTGTCTGCTCCACGGAATTGATGCCTGAAATCAACGAGCAAATGTCCCTAGTTCCATTCACCGACGAATTCCGCTTCAAGATGACCAGTACCATGGTCATTGACTATGTGGCCTGCTACTCTATTGAATTCGTCCTTAAGCGTCTCTTTTCCGACTTCCGCCCACGTGATATTGCGGAGCGTAGATCTGATCAGTTAGAAAGAGAGGTGAAGCGGAAGGCTATTGAGGCCAGGGAGGCTGAGGAGAAGGCGGAGTTGAAGAGACTTGAGGAGGTAGCGACGGTTGAGAGGAAGATTGAGGAGCAAAAGGAAAAGCTACAGAGGTGGGCTGCCGGGGAAGCAGTAAACTAAAGAGGAAATAGACGATGTATAGGCTGTCATTCAGAGAAGGAGGAGAGGGGAAAGACAGAGTACCATTAAGAATGATGTGTGTGTATTGTCTGTAGAATATACCAAAGTATTTCGTATTAACCTTGTTATCATGTGTCCATCTTCATGTCTAGACTGTCTAGACTGTCTAGACTATTTACTAGACTATATTACATAATACTAGAACCTATTTGAATAGCTGAATTATCTAAATAATAACCAAAATGTGGACCACCCAATCTCTTTCCCTTTTCGTCCAACCTCCGATCAATCTCCGCTCCTCTTTTTCTGTATGTAATCATATCTCATGAACCGGCACTGATTCGGTTAAGGGTTTTACCGCGGGGTTTCCATTTTAAGCAAGTTTGATAAACATGCATGTTGTACATTTTTTGATTTTCAAAAAGGGCTATGATTACACTAGAGTTCAATGCACGTATGCAATGCTCAAAGAACAAGAATGAAAAAAAAAGAAAAACCAACATGTATAAACACACAAAGATGCAAAACATCGCATAGAGCAAGGAACCCAAAAAGTCAAGTCGTAGTCTGTCCCTCGACAAGTCCTTTCCATAAAAGCATCCTCCTCCTCCTCCTCCTCTCCACTCGTAGACTTTTAGACTTTTGCTTCTCATGATTTCAAGATATTAAAAAATCGCCTAGGAAGACTTGGGGGGGTTCAACTGGACAAAGGCGATACCCTTGTCAATGTTCTTCTTCAGGTCAACGAAGCAAGCGTCCAGCAGACGCTGCTCAATGGCATCAACCTTGCCGACAGGCAGAATATTCTTGACACCCTGGGGGCCAAGCTCGACCTTGGAGGAGAAGAACTCGATGCCCTGGTCCTTGTACAGGGGCGACTCGACAAAAGTGGGCTCAACAACGCCGGTCTTGCCCTGGGAGGCGCTGAGGACGGCATCAGCCATGCGGGCACCAGCCATGGCCATGGACAGGGTAGCGGACCCGGCACCGTCCTTGGCCTTGACGACCTCGTCACCACCAAACTGAACACGCTTCAGCAGGTCGGCATTAGCGGAAAGTTCGGGGTGCTTGCTCTGCGAGAACAGAGGGACAATGGTGACACCAGAGTGGCCACCGACAACAGTAATGTTCTCGTCAGTGGGGTTGGTGTTCTTGATCTCAGCGACGAAGCGCGAGGCACGAACGACGTCGAGGGTGGTGACACCAAACAGCTTCTTGGGGTTGTAGACACCCTTCAGCTTGAAGACCTCCCTGCAGATGGGGACAGTCGAGTTGACGGGGTTGGCAATGATCAGGATCTTGGCTTCGGGGCAGTGGGTAGCGCAGGCGTGGGCCAGGTCGCGGACAATGGAAGCGTTGGTGTTGAAAAGATCGTCACGGGTCATGCCGGGCTTGCGAGGAACACCAGCGGGGATAAGAACAACCTCAGCACCCTTGAGGGCAGAGGCAAGGCCCTCATCAGCGGGCTGGTAGCCCTTGACAACCGACTTGGTGTTGACGTGGGAGATGTCAGCGGCGACACCTGTTGGAAGAACACATGTTAGTATTGAAAGGTATTGGCTGGTCAAGAAAAGTGTGATGGAGCCCGGTGTAGTCGAGAGAACGGTTGTGGAGGTCACATACCGGGAGCACCACGGATGTCGTACAGAGCAAGGTCGGTGACCTTGGTGTTCAGCTTCAGCAGCAGCGAGAGAGGCTGACCAATACCACCGGCGGCACCGAGGACGGCAACCTTGGAGAGCTATATTTTAGGCAATAAGAAAGGTGTTGTTAGCAGTTGTACATGAATAATATGAGCAGTACCAGACATTGGGCTTATGAGCATGGCGATTCCTCAAGAGGGATCAAGAGCAGCACGGCAGAGCCGGGGAAGCTTGTCATGCCAAGAACGCATCGTCCTCCGAAGCAATGACAAAAGCAACACGAAGGCTTTTGGTAGATTGGACGCCGTTGGCAATGGCGTCATTGATGAAAAGCGTAGAGCTTTATAGATAATGTGCAGGTGGCCAATGGCCATAGCTGAGGAGAGAGTCGAGAGGAGGAAATAGTAACAACTCACATCACGGGCCGAGGCCGAGAAGGCACGGCGCTGCAGGACAGAACGAACGGCGAACATTGTAAGGGGATGTGAGGAGTGATGATATTTCAAACGAGAAGAGAATACGTTTACCGATATAAACGAATTGGAAAGGAAGAGAGAAAAAAGAAAAAAAGAAAAGAAGTAAAAAAAAAAAAAGAATTAAAAAAGGAAAAAAAAAAGAAGAATAAAAAAAAATTAAAAAAAAATTAAAAAAAAGAGAAAAAAGAAAAAAAAACACAGAAAAACAAAATACAAAAATACAAAAATACCATCATTAAATATCAATCAATTATATCTTATTTGCCCAACTATATATAATAAAATAAAAGGAATCTCCAAAAAAAAAAAATTAATAATAATAAAAACCCCCAGAAATACAACTTTATTTTTTCTTCAATTTTTTTTTTCAAGTTTCCTCCACATTCTTTATTATTTCTTTCTTTTTTTCTCTTTTCTTTTTCTCTCTTTAATCATACTTTTCTATACAAAGAAGCCGGTTAACCACACACTCATACATCATTAGTAGTCCTACTACCCAGCTATCCGGAAATCCCACAACCCCAACGGCCAAAATCTAATTTTTTTTTTCTTCTTCTTTTTATAAACAGAGTGTGAGAACCTGCCCTTTTACGAACCAAGAAACAATCTCATCTTTTTGCTATCATTTTCCCTTCCATCAACCACATCACCAACCCATCTTCAAGACTGGCATAATTCATACATTTTGATATTGGATATCACGAGAACATAGCAACTACCTCATGGGGAGCTGACATAAATCCGCGCCTTCCTTTTTTTTTTTTCTTTTTCTTTTTCTTTCTTTTTCTCTGTCTTTTCAATATCCCGTATTTCCTTTGTCAGCACCTTCCCAATCATCAATTTCCTACTTTGCTACAAACAAACCCCACACACGTGCGCCCCATACCCTTACCTACTACGCACACACAGCAAACATGATGAATGTATACTACAGCCGTATCCAACGGCCTTCTACGCCGTGTGATGAGGACTGTCATTTACCTAGAATACCCACCGGCACTCGCGT
Source organism: Bretziella fagacearum (assembly GCA_002018255.1). NCBI lineage: Eukaryota > Fungi > Ascomycota > Sordariomycetes > Microascales > Ceratocystidaceae > Bretziella > Bretziella fagacearum. The sequence goes on along the minus strand of MKGJ01000353.1, from coordinate 3,191 downwards.
TACAGAATTCATCGGCGAGGGTTCTGCCAATGTCGTTGTCCGCATCGAACTCCCACCCACTGCCCCTGCCACTACTCGCGCCATCTTTGCTGGTATGTCTTCTTTTTCTCCCGCCAAATATATCCTGCTCACTCACTCACACACACACACACACTCTCTCTCTCTCTCTCTCTCTTTCTCTCTCTCTCTATATATAGGCAAGCTTCTACGCCTTCAAAAGGCTTCTAGAGGCAACGAAAACCGCCCCTACCCTTATGTCACTCAGCATGAGCACTTCCGTTCGCGCATCCAACCACTCTTTCCGCATGCCGATGATTTAGTTTCACATGAGTTGGTGGCTCTTGGTGGACCGGGCATCATCGACCAGGTCCACGGCCTGCTGGATGTCATGGATAAGATGTCTGATCCGTTCCTTGCACGCAACCAAGCACCGCCGACACCTGAAATGTTAAATGAGGCCTCGGGACACATCCACTGGGATTGCCTGCCAATGGAATGGCAAGACAAACTCGGCGCTGGCAAGATCAAGAAGCGGAAGAAGCAGTTTATCGGTTCGCAACTTGCCTTTGTTGACTTTGGACTCTTGGTCGAAGACATGAGCATCGGTAAGCAAGTTGTTCGGGCCTAGTTGTTCGGGCCCCCCCCCCCCCTATAATCTTGTACTATCACTAACTCAATCCCCAGGTCCCAACCAAGACGGCATCCTCATCGAAATCAAACCCAAATGGCTCCTCCAATCTGCCTCCGCCCCCCGCACCTCCACCCGCTGCCGCAACTGCGCCATCGAACTCCACCGCTCCCGCCGCGGCCACTCCAAGCAAACCCGCCCCAAACCCTGCCCCCTCCTCCTCCTCTCCGACGACTTCCGCCACCGCCGCGACTTCATGTCCCAACTCCTCATCACCGTCGAACCCGACGAATGGTTCGTCGCCCCGCTCCTCACCTGGGCCGGCGGTGTCCCCGGCTCCCGGCCAAACCGACTACTACTGCACTTGCGGGCTCTCCAGGAGCGTCTTGATCGGGATGGCCCGTTGAAGGCGGCGCAGGCGACTAAAGAAGAAAAGGGGGATTTCCCGTTGGCCATGACCATGAGGGATTGTTCGGTGTTTATCAAGGTCGTGAGGAGGGCCGAGAGTGAGGAGTGTGTCGTTACGGCCAAGGTGGGCGATTTGGATATGAAGAATGCGGATGCAAAGATGCCGTATTGGGAGAGGACGGAGAGGGAGTTGTTGAGTTGTGCGTATACGGATGAGGATTGCCAGTTGCAACATCCGTGTGGCTTACGATTCTCTTCTTATTTTTTTATTTCTATTTTTTTTTTTTTTTTTTTTGGTTCTTCTTTTTCTTTTTTTCGTTTTCACCAACTACCCTTTTTCCTTGATCATTTCTTAATCCTCTTAACGCCCCCATTACGATTTCCTTTCTTTAGCTCGGTCACGCCCATCGTCATCAATCATCATTACCATCTACACATCTATATCCACTAGAACCCGGACGCAGGTCCATTATGATTCTCCTTTTTTTTTTTTATCTCTCGGCATTCATCCACAGCATTATTTTCTTCTCTTTACTATATATCTCTTCTATTTTATTTTTTTTTATTTTTTATCTGCTCTTGTTTAATAACTCTACTCTTATATCTTGAAATCCTGTCTTGTATTTCTCTAGTATCTCTTTTAGTCTGTTTTCTTTTTCTTTTTCTTTCTTCATTATTATGTTATCATGGATGGATTTGGTTGGATGGGTTATGTATATATGTTGGTTTTTTTTTTTTTTTTTTTTCTTCTCCTTTTTCTTTTCAAGTTTTATCATATGAAGCTTGCCTTGAATATTTCAATGTATATTGTATATACATGGAAACATGCTCAAACACAAATCACATTGACTAATCTAATCTCATATGAACATTTATAACCTCGTTATAAAATACTCAACGCTGATTAGCGGTGTACCCATTAACAGGTAGTAAGTATTATTGGTGGTGTATCATGCTGCGTCTTGATATCCATCTGTTCTCACAGTTCAAGTTGATATTCCCCAGGTTTGGATTCTCTCCTTCTTCCCCTCTCCTCTCCTCTCGGGGACTTTTCAATATTGGGTAGGAATGGCCGATGGTCAGCTAATGACTGCGTTGAAGTGACTTGAAGGCTTTACACCGTCTTGTCTGTACCCGGGCACCTGGGTAAGATGGGCGGACATATCCTTCGGAGAGTTTTTTTTTGTTTTCTTTTGTTTTCTTTTTTTTATTATCTCTCTAGTTAGTTAATAGCGGGGGNTCTTGTGATTTTGTGGCTGGTGGGATTACGGGGCGGTTCCTAGAAGGGAGGGGAGGGAGGAAGATGTCCGCGACTAAATGCACCGGTATAGAGTGGTAGGCTTTATGCGGGAGGATAGGGAAATGTGATATGTGATAGATTGGGTGAGTAGGAGAGAGAGAGGCAGAGAGCAAGAGATGCCGATGGGGAGGGGCTTTACTGGTTGAGATGAAGTGGGGTTTTAGCAGTGATGACTGGCAGGCGAGCGGGGTTTTTGGAATGAGGTCATCATTGTAGAGGACGTCTTGAAGATGCAATCATATTGGACATTTTCATCTTCCATCATTGCCGCCCTCTGGTTATTCTTCCTAGATATCTTCTCTATTGTATTCCTCACCAACGGCAAAGAAGAAAAAAAACAAGAAAAAAAAAAAAAAAAAGTAACTAAACTCTTCCCTCAGGACTCAATATTGACCCCGTCTAACCAGGGTCCTGCAGTACACATATTGACGGAACCTACCTACAAAAAAAAAGTCCAGCCTTCTGCAATGCACTGCACTGCAAATGCGATGCGATGCAGCGTCCATCGTGACCTTGGGCAGATGGATGAACAGGTCAAGGGGAAAGGTGGAAGAGGGAAGAGAAAGCGGATTGTGCGAATGGCGAGAGGGGGATGATGATGTATGGTTGGGCAGCAGGATGTTGGGTGAAGGGACGGGGGAAGGTTTATGGAGGAGGCGGGAAGAGGGGTTCGAACACGTATATGTAGATGGGGTGATTGTGGTTTATGGCGTTTTTTTGATTATTATTCGGTTGCTATTATCATGTTTCTGATTGATGACATAGTTCCCGTCATTCGTGATTTCAGTGGCATGATTAAAATATTGTGATTAAATATAACCCTAAGGGTGCACAAGTGAATCCCCCCCCCCCCCC
>MKGJ01000352.1:10053-23659 GCA_002018255.1 Bretziella fagacearum | reverse complement strand
TTTTTTTTTTTTTTTTTTTTTTTTTCAAGAGAAGGAATCATTAATGCTGTATGTTTTCTTGGCAAGCAAATATAGGCCTGGAATATTGGTAAATCAAGAGTATTTCCTAGTCTTGGTAAATAGGGTGTTCTAGATTCGAGAATGTTTGGTATTTTTTTTTTGTGGATATCCATACAATGGTATTCACGTTTCCTCTATGGTTGGTTCCCAGACATCTTTACATGGTTTTCCTCATTCAAATAATAATACACCTGCACTCGCACGTTGACAACGTGTTTGTCGATCACTAGCGAATCACTGTCGCTAATACATTCAACTTCCCGGCCGCTGGTGCCGTTGCCATCGCTGATTGGCAGATGTTTCCGGGCACGGGGGAAGAAACGGAAGGAGCATGTATATTATATATGTCAACAGACTTGTGGCCTGACGGCACAAAAGGTTGGACTTAGTGAAGAAGGGGGTTGGCTTTTAGTGACTTTATTGATGTTGAAGTTTAATATTTCTTTAGTAAATATATATTAAAAATAGCAAGACCACCAAAATAATCAAAATATAATCAAAAAACATTTTTAAAAAAAACCCAAAAGTTTAATCAACTCACTCCTCTTCATCTTACCCTCATTCCACACCCCATCTCCCACCATAAACTATCAATGTTTCGTCCTCTGACACAGATGTCATGCTCCTATCCACCAAAAACCAAGCCAAGAAGCCTCTATCTTCATGTTTATCTCTTGTATTTTTAGTTCAACCCCCCTCCTCCTCCTCCCCTTCTCCCAGAGCCTTGCCAGGCCTCGCATCTCGGACAAGCACATGAAAAGGCCAACCATAGAAAACAAAGTCTCCCCCCCCCCCCTCAAAAAAAGAGAATAAAACAAAATAAAATAAAGAAAATAATAAAAGGGAATAAAAGGCATCCTTGTGATACAGCCAGTGAGTGTCAGAAGGACTACATCCAACACCTTGTCGGCCTCGTAGATAACGAGACAAAAGAGTCACTCACTCGTAGCAGCATCATCCGCATGATAATCTCAAGGAAATTGTGTACTTTTACAAGTAATGATTCACTCGGGCATCGTGACCAAGGGGGCTGCTATATGGGTGGTTGGTCACTGCAGACACGCCACCCTCTTTTGGTAATCTGTTGGTACTAGAGTGAGCTCATGCAGCTTTCTTGTATGTAAGTAGACACATACACATGTAGATGCTGCTGCAAACAAAACAACTCTATCACTCCTCAAAAAAAAAAGTATGCATATATCCAATATCCAACAGATTGATAAAACAGCCCCAAAAATATCAAAACACTACAAGGTATGGAACCAACGCTATACCCGTGCCACTTTCCAACGCAAGCAGAAAAAAAAGGAAAATAAATAAAATAAAAGATAAAAAAAACTTGCTCACCACATCATGGTATAGAACCACATATTTGTAGAGAAATTAGGGTCTGAAGGAGACTAGTCATATCATCTCTATCAATCCACTTATTGTTGCGTACTTTACGTGCCGATATATCTCACGCATATGATCATATCGACAGATACGCGCAATATCACAAGACAGAATATCTCAAAAAAAAAAATTATCAGAAAAATGCTTAGTCCCATCGCACGTCATCTTCGACCGCTGAAAGATTCCTCTCCTTAGCCAACCAAAAGAAAAACCCGTGTTGGAAAATCTTGATAGTAAGGGTCCAAGGAACCAACAGCTATCAAAAAAAGGAAAGTGCTGACTGTATCGCTGCTACTTCCATCTTCATTCAATAAAGAAAGATCAAAGGCAGTTGGCATAAAAAAAACTCTGCACCTTCCTTGAAAAAAATCATTTTCTAATCAAAATTCGATTCGATTCTTTTCGCTTCTTTTCCTTTCTTCTTTCAAACTTTTCTTAATGACCTGTCATGATTAGAATCGTCATCATATCATTCTTCACTCATTACCTTGCCTTGCCACATCCACACCCACGTTCACCCCAACGTCATTCTCCTTGTGCTTTTCATTCCTGGTGTCTATCAAATAATAATAAAAAGTTTCATTTCTGCTTGTATTCTTTCATGGCCTTTGATAAACCCAACAATCTCGGCTTCCATCGTCTTCTCACGCTTTAACAAGGTCCTATATTCAATCCTGCCAATCCAAAACTGTCACCCTTCTTCTATCTCTCCATCAGCCTCCCCTGATCCCTTCTATCAGACCTTGTCTTCTTCCCAGGTTGACTGCCGAAGTAGAATACCTGGCGAAGCAGGGCCCCGGTTCTCGTACATACAAAGTTTGGCCCGTTCTTGTCTTGGCCATGAGAAAAAAAAAAAAAAAAACCGAGGGCCTTTGGTGCAACAAATGGGTACAAGCAAGATCGTCAATGGACATGGCTCGCATGGGCTTGGGCAATGGGATTCTTCGCAAAGGGGAAGCCGTGTGGTGCAATGAGATTTTCGAGCCATGGCATAAAAGTTGCAGATGATACGGATGATACGCCCCCCCTCTCTCTCTCACCTGTTAATCAAGCTCTCTAGCTTTATCTCCTACAGCACAAGAAACATGCCTGTTGCCTGCACCGTCTTAGTTGCCCTTCCCCTGTCGGTCCATCAATCCTAACCAAACCCTCCATATGCTCTGCCCTGTCTGTCTGTCCATCCAACTTTGTTGCAGTCAATCCCACTCCACAAAACCAGCCAAAACCAGCCAAAGCCAGGTGTTGCTTGCTCAATGTTTCCCTCCCTCCCTACCGATACCACAACCAACACACCGACGGGGGGGCCATCCATCCACTCACTCACAATGCACGCCCCTCCCCCTCCCCCTCCCCCCCTCTCAAATGGCAAGACGCAGCAGACTCATAACAATACAAAGATCAAGAGTCACCCACCTGATCTGATCGGCAGCCTACTTATACTGCGTGTCCCTCTTCCCGCCAAAAGTTAAAAGGAAACTAACATCCGCTTTTTGATTTTGTGCTAGACTTCTTCCATCTTCTTGTCTTGTCTTGTCACAACACATTTTGAGCTAAGCTCAACTTGAACGATACATATACACATATCCTCGACCAACTATTTCTATCTATGACTACTATACACCATATCTTTTGATCATTTACAAGAGCTAGATACACTTGTTGATATATTTTCGTTTAAACATTTTGTATCCCCACTTCCTCCACACACCTCTTAGTCCACACATACGTACCCCAGGCTTCCCGGTGGCCTTCGCTCACAAATCGATCGCAACGTCTTCATAGTTGCCACCTCGGTGTCGCATTACACTTCCTCTTCGCATAACTCGAACTCCTTTCATGCGCATTCGTTCCTAACCTGCATAACTCCTATCCTATATGTATTATTGAATAACCACGAGGAAAATTTTTCCCTGCATTGACCAGACTGGAAGTTTTATCTTTTTTTTTTTTCTTCTTTGTTTTTTTCTTATGCTGGTCCGTGGTTAGAGACTCCGACAAATCTTGATCCCATACTGAGACTGGAAAGACATAGGTTACGGGAGCACTTGGGCCAACAAAGACGCCCTGCATAAGACATTTCAACATTTCCAAGGAACGGACTAGAGACGCTCGAGACTTTTTGTGGTCTGCGGGTAGTTTTCAAGATAGCATTTTAGTCGGACAAGAGTCACTACTAAAGCTTTTTTTTATTGCTTTTCTTTTTTTTTTCTTCTGTTCCTGGTGTCTCATTCGCTGCTTGGGTTTTTTCACTTATACCCACGAAAAATATTCAATACTCGTGCCACTTTCCGCCATCTCATCTTCACGCCATAAAATCTCTGACAAAATCTTCACTTGTCGAGAACCATTTTATTGCATTGACAACCTTTCCTTCTCGCTTCCTCATCGCTTTAGTCGGGCGATCTTCCTGTTGATCACCAACTCCACGTTAACTGAGGGTCAACTGTCGACCTCAACATAACTAGAGACAACTCTTTGTTACCATAATTTCACATCACATCATACAACATCAACATGCCTCAGCACATACGTAGAAGGTCCGGTCACTCGTCGACTACCGACGTTCGTCGTGTCCCTTCGGAACACACTATTACTTCCAAGCACCGCAAGACTAGCTCCAAGGACATTCGTAAACTCGGGAAAAGCCCCCGTGAGCGTGAACGTCAAATCTTGGACGATGAATGGGCCTCTGCCGAACCTGACTCTTTCCCCCAATACTGGTAAGCTAGCATCTGTCATTCATCTTACCAAAAGCATCGTCCCAAGACTAACACTGTTCCCTAGCATGAGCTGCGAAAAACAATTCTTTGATGTCAACGAACGTGAACTATACTGCTCCCCCGAATGCCGCGCCTCGGACGAAACACTCTCCTCTCGCGTCCCCACCTTCAACTACACTGACTATGCTCGTTCCGTCCCCATCCCTTCCTATGCCTCCACTCATGCAACCCGTGAGCCCTTCCGTGACATCATCCCCCGTGCCTCCCCTTCGCGTCCCACGTCTACCTACTTTTCCGCCTCGCCGCCCGTGTCACCGGGAACGGGTTCCTTGGCAAGTGGTAACTACCAGCAGCATTATGGGTCAGCGGTTTCAGCGTTGAGGTCTCTGTCAATTCGGCCGCCGAGCCCGCATTCGCCGAATGAGAATGGGAGTGGGTTTTGGCCATTTGGGGGGAGAGGGCTGTCGAGTACTTATGATCATGCAGGGACGGGGAGACAGGATGGGAGTTTAGGGTATTATTCCGGGGCTGCGTCTATGGGGAGAGAGCGGAGAACATGTGATGAGAGGGTTGATATGCTGAGATGATTGAGGCGGGGGGGGAGATTTGGATTGGAGGAGTCGAATAAACGGTATCACAGTACGACCAAAAGAAGGAAATCTATCGGGGCTAGTAATTTAGCTGGCACGGTATAAGTAAATAGACGTAATGAAAAACATGTGTTCTCTTTTGTATATCATGTGGATTCGATGGTGGTGACTTGACTTGACTTGGGTCTAGTGTGTCTCGTCTTTGGAAGCCAGAAGCCACAGTGGTGGCTATTGGGAATGTAGCCCTAACGTCAGTCTGATGTGAGTGGGTATCCATGGAATTTGATCTCAACCGTCACCCACCACTTGAAGTGATGGCCTTCCTACGTGATGGTTACAATGACAATTGTTATTGTTCTTTGAATGCTCTTATAAAGAATAGGTCCATTATCCAGGAAGATGACAAAGCAGTTAATATGTTTCACGGTGAGTAGGGTCAATACCGGAATCATACTCGGGGGAGACTATCAAGCTGAAGACAAATGATATGTGGGAGAAATTGTACTAAAATCATCAATGGTATTAATGATGGTTTTATGATTATTTTAAAACTCATAGTTTGGATACTCGACCCAGGTTTCAGAGGTTGGCGGGTGCCCGGCGGATATGGAGCAGTCCATTACTCTTCAACACATAGGGCTAGCTCGGGTCTGTATACTAGATTATGAAATTAGTATTTATTCTACGAGATGTACCAAGTCTTGTGGACTTGCTTAGACGTACATTTGGCATGAGAATTGTGTTCTCTTTGAGGGGTATAGTCAGGTCAATATCAAGAGCTTGCCCGGCTTTTTGATATCAGATACAAGGAAGAAAGCACATAGTAGTACTTATAAGTGGGGCATTACCTTTTGTGTAACTTGAATCCACAGGGCGGAGTGCCTGGGATTATGTCCAACCCTAACCCTGATTACATTGTCTTTGAATTTATTAGAGAAACATTCCATTCCAAACACATGCTCAATCTTGTTTCCTTCAAATTACATACATCAACAAATCCCTTCCGCCCTTTTCAGCTTCATCACCAACAATGTCTTGCGTGTGATGCTACTATCCCGCTTGTTCTCTACAGCTAGTCCCTGCTGCCAAGACTTCCATAACCCAATCACGCTTCTGGCTTCCCTCCATGTGGCCCCTAGCAACCAGCAACCAGGCAACGCCCATGTCAGATTGCCCATGAACGTACCGACGAACGCGCATTATCGTTAATAGTTCCCGAGCACTCTTGTTGAAAATGGAACCTCGAGTAGTCAGCCGACGATGAAGTTGACAATACCAGCGATAGGCACAGACGGTAAAGGCCAGAGGCCAGAGTGATGGAGCCTGACGCATAGACAGTTGGATCCTATGTAGCTATGATACCGAGCCCACCCATAAATACTCGAGGTAATCTCCAACTCCTCCATTGTCATGTTCCATCAGCAGGAACCCATCCTCTACACCGCCCGCCACTCGCCAACCAACCATGTCCCTCTCCATTCCCCTCACCACATTGTCGGCAACGACCCTCTCCGCCAATTGGGTCTCATACCTATACTCATCCGCCGCCGAATCCAGTCCTATTCTCCTCGGAAACGACAAGTCCGCCGACCAGGGTGGTTTCCGTTCCTTTGTCCCCTCCAACTCAGGTCTCGTTGAAACTTCCCACCAGCTCACTGGCCGCACGAAGCTCGTCTCTTCCATCCCGTCGCCGGTGTCTAGAAATTATTCAGTCATTGCGACCATCACTTCGCCTGATTCGACCTTGCTGTTCTATGATGACTCGCTAAACGCCATTACCACTACCGGGAACACCGTTGCACTTGGCGACTGGTCGGCGTTATGTGGATGGCGGAGTAAGAGTTCCAACGCCTACCTGTACCTCTTTGGTAAAAAGCAGGCACAGCAGTATCTCGTACGCTCGGCGAACGCTTCTTCATCGCTGGAGGTCATCCGTGTCCAGAACTTTACCATTCCGTATGAAGCTTCTGGTTGCACTGAAGTCGATGGCACCATGTACATCTCCAACGACGAGTCCGCCGACATTCATGCCTTTTCTCTGACTGAGACCACTGGCCAGCCGGCACTGTCCGTCGCCTTGACTGCCAAAGATAGTGTCACCGGCTTGACGTCTTACCACCTAATCAACGGCCCTACCAAGAGTACCTCCAACAACACTTCCGCTATTCTTCTCGTCGGCCAGGAAGATTCCCTTGCAGCCTATGCACTACCCTCAACCACTCTCCTTGGCTCGGCTTCTTTCACTGGCCTCGAGGATCCCGAGACCAAGGGTCTAGCCGTCGATCAATCCACCGGAACCCTTGCCGTTGCCTACAAAGCCGACGATGACGCCATGACTGGCTTTGCCACCGCCGACATCTCCTCATTCCTCACCAACCTTTCCATCCCACTGAACCCTTCTTGGAGTCCATCCGTCGCCGCCGCTGCCACCTGCAGAACCCACAATCCCATCACTTCTGCCTGCTCGTCTCGCGGCTTCTACTGGGCGTCACTTGGTGGCTGCTCATGTTTTGCCGGGTCGACTGGAGACGACTGCAGCGGTGTCTCTTGCACAGATTCTTGCTCTGGGAATGGCGAATGCGTGACTCCTGACGTTTGCTCGTGTGCGACTGGCTGGGGAGGTCTTTACTGTTCCTCTGCTGAAATCCCTGCGCTTTATGAGACGGACATTGCGGGCGGTGAGGATGGTGATGATCCGGCGGTTTGGTTGGCGAAGGATGATGCTAGCAAGTCACGGATTATCACGACCTTTAAGAGCGAGGTTGGTGCTGGGTTTGGTGTCTTTGATCTGCATGGAAAGCTGGTGCAGAAGTTTGAGGCGCCGGAACCAAACAATGTCGATGTTATCTATGGCTTTGAGGCTGGAAACCGGACAGTTGATCTTGTGTTTGCCGGATGCCGTGAGAAGAAAACTTTGTGGTTAGTCAGCCCCTTCCAACCTATGCAGCCCTTGAACCCCCAGGCTAACCATCTTCCAGTCTTTACGAAATCACTTCCAACGGCACCCTAGCCTCTCTCCCCGGTTCCTCCCAGCCGGTCCCCTCCAAATTCAAACCCTACGGCAGCTGCACCTACCGCTCCGCCATCACCAACAAACAATACCTCTTCGTCAACTCCAAAGACGCCAAATACCTCCAGTACGAACTCACCTCTACCCCCAACGGCACCCTCACCACCACTCTTGTTCGCACCTTCACCGGTGGCTCCGGTGGCCAAACCGAAGGCTGTGTCTCCGACGAGCAAAACGCCTGGCTTATCGTCGGCGAAGAACCCTATGGCCTCTGGCGCTACGGTGCCGAGCCAGCCGATGGCTCCGAAGCCCTAGGTCTCATTGCCTCGCTGGATGACGCTTCTGGTGGCCGTTTGCACGCTGACGTCGAGGGTGTGACGCTTGTGGTTGGTCCTACCAATGACACTGGCCTTATCCTTGTGTCTACCCAGGGCGTCAGCGCCTATAATGTCTACCAACGGTATCCACCGCACGCGTACGTTGGCACGTTTTCGATTGCGGATAGCGGGGATGGTGGTGTTGATCGGGTGACTAACACGGATGGGTTGACGGTTTTGGGGACCAAGTTGGGGGATGAATATCCCTATGGGATCATGGTTACTCACGATGATGCGAATCAGAATAGGGATGGGACGACAAACAAGGACGCTACATTCAAGATTATTGGATTAAAGGATATCTTTGGGGGTGAACAGTTTGGAGCAAAGGGGTTGTTGGATAGTATCGATACCAAGTACAACCCGCGTGCTTAGTAAGCAATCCTCGCCAGAGGTACTCTTAATGTATAGCAAAATGTCATAAAAATGGATATATGATGATGACATGATAGTTAATCGTGGCCATGAATAGTACGCTATGCGTGTAGTTCGCACAAGACCCTGACCCGTCCAACATTGTCCATCTTGGGTCCGTAGTCTTTTATAAACCCCTATTAAACCCCCATCCATCCATCCATCCATCCATCCATCCATCCATCCAATAAAAAGTCATCAAAAGAAAAAATGGCAGCAATATAAAATATAAAAAAGAAAAATATAAAAAAACATGCCATCAAATACATCAAAGAAGAAATTCAACACCAACCGGGTCAAGATCACCAGACCAGTCGACCACATACACTTGAAAAAAAAAGAGAACCCTCTCACAATTCGTCACACAAAGTCCCACAGAAAAAAGTACTCCCCTCCCGTCTCCCCCTCCGTCTACTACCGTCGGGTTGACGCCGGCATCTCTCCGTACCGACCACGAATCTGTGTCGTGTCATACGCCTGGATTACACGAGTCTGTGACTCATCAGCTTGGGAGAAGGCGTAGCCGCGCTGCTTACGCATACGTTGTACCTGTCTCACCTTACGGATAGCCTTTTGGAATTGCTCCATTCTGTTGTACAAGGGAAAAAACCCGTGTTAGCATGTGACTTGTCACGTGGTATATATATATATAGATATATATATATCGAGGTAGAGGGGGGGGGGGGGTTAAAATGCAACGTACCTGGGACGGTAGTCCTGAATATTGTACTTTTGGATCTCCTGAATGTGGTGGTAGACCTGCGGACGATACATTCTCTTGGCGAACTTCCATGCAAAGTCACGCAAAAGACACATGGCGGCGATACCGACCATTTGTAACCAAAAGACAGGGCTCGAAAACACCACGGGGATGACGCCGTGGTACTCTTCCGAGATGCCAACCTGAGGCGCAACCGTACCGTAGACCGCAATGAAAAGAAACCAAAAGCCCATAGACCCAGGAATTGCCAGCACGTGATACTTGGTCCAGTTACTAGTAATCAGCGCAGCCTTTCCAAGAACAGTCAACAGAACAGCACCGTAGAGTGCAGTACCCCACACCCAATGGCCAGCAATCTTGCCATCACCGAGAACCAATTCACCATACCAAATCAGCTCGGCAAAGACATACAGGACAAGCGAGTGGTACATGGCGTTGCCAATCCATTGGTAAAAGACCTTGGTCTTGAAGGCATCGTTGCGTTGGCCCATGCCGTAGAGTTGCGGATAACGATCGAGAAGACGAGCAGAGATGAACTGGTCGCAGATACCGATGGCGAGAGGCGGAAGAACAGTAAAGAAGACATTGTAGAAAGACAGAGTCCAGGATTCAAAGATGACTTGGCCGGAGAAAACGTTGCGGAAGGTGAACTGCCAAATGTTAGTGTCAAGATTAATCTCCCAGAATATCGGGGGGGGGTTTTTTTTTCTTTTTTTTTTTTTTTTTTTTTTTCAAGTTACTTACCCAAAACTGTGTCATGTACAGCGCAATATTCTTGTAGAATGAAAACAAAATGGTCTTGGCCACCCGCTGATAACTCCACGCTCCGTGTACCAGCAAAAGTTTCTTCAAGTACCTGAACTGCGCAATTGCAACATCAGCACTACGCGCAGCTTGAAGACCTTCCATACCACTGATACCAACACCAATATGCGCAGCCTGAATCATCGATACGTCGTTGGCTCCATCACCAATAGCCAAAAGAATCGACTCCTTCAGGTACCGTTTAACAAGCTTCACGACCAAGGCCTTCTGAAGAGGGGACACACGGCAGCAAACAACAGCCTTGCAAATAATGGCGAGGTCCAAAAATGTCTTCTCGAGCTCTGCTTCCAGGGCATAGGTCAAGGACTTTCCGTCGATAATGAGCGCCAGAGTTTCCGATTCAATGTTGCCGTCACCTTGAGTACGGATAGCAGCGAGCTTCTTTTCAAGGTTATTACGTGTCGCTTCGGCCGTTTCTTCATTCACAATGAGTAGCATCATGTCTTCCGACAGAAGCTTGCAACTCATACCAATGTTGATAGCAGTCTCTTGGCGATCACCAGTCAGAACCCACACTTTGATACCAGCCTCCTGAAGCGTATGAATAGTCTCGGGAACACCGTCCTGAAGCTTGTCCTCGATAGCCGTGGCGCCCAGCAAAAAAAATTCCTTCTCGATTATCTCGGCAGCCTTGTCGAGCTCGTCAGAACGGTTACCACCGACAGTGTTCATGGCTATCTCAAAAATCTTCATCCATTCAGTGAACTCTTGGTCAGGGATTTCACGGACAGCCAAGCACAGGGTCCGTAGACCCTCGGTGGCATACTCCTCCAAGTGGCGCAGAGTAGCCTCCACATGCGGATTGTTGTCGTTGAGGCGTTCCAGAATAACAGTATCGGCACCCTTGCAGTAAAGGCGAATCTTTCCATCAGGGCAACGGTAGATAGTCGACATGCGCTTACGCGTAGAGTTAAATTCGCAAACAGCCAGGAGCTCATATTCCTGCTCACGACCCTGTGCTTCAATAATGACAGCACGGGGCTTACGGGCAGTAAACCGATATCCGAGATCCAAAGCACCCTGCACAAGAGCGCCCTCGTCGGGTGACGCTGCCTGATACTTGATGTTATCCTTCTCGTCGCGTTCGGGAATGACAGTGTGGCAAGTGGCCAACAGCGAAAGGAATTGGTCAATGGCCTGGGCACTCTTGTGGGTCTGAAGGTTCGCATTGAGTTGCTTGAAATCATGAATACCAACCTCCATACCGTCCTCGACCGTTGCGCGTCTGTCCTCGGGCACCTCATCGGCGTACTGGATACCAGCAATTGTGCATTGTCGGAACTCCATCATGTTGCAGGTCAGGGTGCCCGTCTTGTCAGAAAACACAAATTCAACCATGCCCAACTCCTCCACAAGACTCGAAGTACGGCAGGTGGCGGCAGTATCCGTCTTTTCGTAGTACATATCAAGGTCATCATTTATCAAAGATCCCTGGTAAAGCTTGACCATTTCTACTGTGACGAAAAGCGAGATGGGAACCAAGGCCGAGAACAACACCCAATATGTCACGAGATCCTTGAAAATCATCTCAATAACAGAGGCCACAGTGTTTGTAGAAGTCAGCTGAAGGTAGGAGAGACCGCTGCCCATGATTTTGCGCTGGACCAAATCTCCAGTAGTACTGATGATACTCAGCACCAGCAGCATACCGACAAGCATCAGCACTTGCACATTAAGCTGACGCTCGACCTTGGTCCGCTTGATGGGTGCCGCAGTGGCATTGCGCATCAGCTTCGTCTCGTGACCAGTGAACACGACAACGCCGTGAATCCAAGGCGTGTTGCGCAAGGTAGCACCTCTCAGCAGAAGCTGCTCAGGGTTCAATGAAAGCTCCTTTTCCATCCCGCCATGCTGCATTGTGATTGTGGCTTCGTAGGTGTATAGACTGCTGTTGGGTTGTTCGGACTTGATGCGGCCGCCAAGACGCGACAGTTCGTGCGGACTAACAATTGTCGATGTTTCGGGTAAAGCCTGCTTGATCTTCAAGTTGGTCTCTCCATCCAAGTTGGCTGTTTCGATATAGCACAGACCCTCCGGTTCTGAAGACGCTAACAGAACGATATCGGCCGGAAAAGACTCTTCAGACTCCACACGGACAATGTCACCGACAGCAACATTGATCCACTTGTCATCGATAAACTCTGAGCCACGGAGAATTCGGGTCTTGGAGTTGTTGAGCGCATTATCGGCAGCTTTGCGCCGGTAATCTTCAATGAACTCCTTGACACCGGATACAAATAAGACTACCGTTAACGGCGCAATAGTTGTGTATTGGTTCGTAGGCGACAAATTGGGAATCTGTTGCAATATAGCAGTGAACAAGAAGAAGACGTTGGCAAACTTGGAGAATTGTTCGTAAAAGAATTTTGGCAGAAATGTCGCAACGTTGTATTTGGAGGTTGAGACGTGGTTGTCGCCATACTTGCTTTCCGCGTTTGCCGGCGGGTTGTTGACGTGAATCAATCTCGGGCCAAGAGACGCGGGGTCCACCTTGTTTCGAGTAAAGATTTTGCTAAAGTCGAAGCCCTTTTTCTTTGCTGGCGGTAGTACAGTCCCAGAACCGACTGCGGCCCCGCCGCCACGCGGTGTTGTGAGGGGCAGGTCCATTTCGGAATATCCTTCGCCCATACCCAGGGCGTTCTTCATCTTGCCCATCAGGCCACCGCCGAGTGTCAGCACACTATTGCGATTATGAGCAGAATGCGGGACCTGCATGTCAGAGCCGCCACTCTGGTAGTACGAATTCGTTTCGGGTCGATACATGGAGGCAGCGTCGTCGTCGGCATAGGGTTGGAAGTCACTGAGGCCACCGTTGGATGCGGCTCGATTGTGATTATTATAGGGATTTCCAGATGAAGAAGGTGAAGGCGAAGGTGAAGATGAAGGAACGGCCATAGAGTTGGGGCCTATATTAGATGAAGGATAAACGGGAGGTCTGCCGCCGACAAAGTTGTCGTAAGACTCTGAGGGGCGATCTTGATCCTGTATCTGGATTTGAGGCGGCGGCGCTTGCGGGTGGGCCAAAGCCTGTGCCTGTGCCTGTGCCTGTGCCTGTGCCTGTGCCTGTGATTGGTGACTGGCGTTGTACGACTGCATAAGGGCTTCGTCGTTCATGGGAGATCGTTGGCCATTGCTGTACGCCGGCTGGTCATTGTCTAGATCTAGAAGGAGATCTTGTTGTTGATGTTGATGGGACACGCCAGGCGGGCCACCAGGCGGGCCACCAGGAGGTCTCCCGTCCATGGCTCAATGAAATATGTGTACAATGTATTTTCTGTAAGTGTGTGTGTGTGTGTATATGAGTATGAGGAGGTAGGCCCAGACTGAGGGAGGGGTGGTGGGGATGGGGATAAAGAGTATGGAAGCGAAGGGTATTACGGCCAGAACAAAGGGCGTAGGCAGCAGTAGCAACAGGTACAGGTACAGGAAGCGTATACTGTATGATATCGGACCGGTCTATTAGAGAATATGGAGGGGGGGGGGGGGGTTGAGAA
>MKGJ01000351.1:0-25891 GCA_002018255.1 Bretziella fagacearum | reverse complement strand
CCCCCCCAAAAAAAAAGAAGACACCATGCTAGTATAAACAAAAGCCACCCCCCAGTTTACATAAGAATCTCAATAGATCCCCTGTGTTCTATATTGGAAAGTATCGTACCTGTACCCACCCACCCAATGTTAGTACATCATTACCAATATACTAATTGTCAAGAGAGAAAGAAAAAAAAAAAAAAAAAAAAAAAACTTACAGTCGAGTGTAATAACTTCCCACAGACTTACCAATGACGTCTGTCTCAATAAAATTCTCTGCAGCCTCAGCACTCAACTGAAGCTGGAACCGCTGGCGCAGTGCCGTAGTCACGGGCCCGACGCCGACGGCAAAGCACGGCATCCTGGACTCGGCACCCATCATGGCCACAAGATCGACAATATTGTCAGCCGAGCGCCGAAGAGCTATAAACATAATTAGCATATCATCATTTCCAAAAAAAAAAAAAAAGAAATGTCACAGTTAAAAGACTATATCTCACCTTGAAAAGCTTGCTTGCATAGCTTCTTGTAGTCCGAGTACGCCTTACTGTCAAGTCCACCAAGTACATCAATGTACTCCTGCGTCAACTTGCACGGCGCCGCCTCAAAACCCATAGACCCTGGAGAGTTGGATAACATAAAACCAAAGTCAATATGAATAATGTGACCCTCACTGTCAATGAGGAGGTTTCCATTGTGTCTATCCTTGAGTTGGAAAACATAGGAAATGACACTATAGGCCGCCAACGATTGCTTGAAAGCATCTACACCCGCCTTGTACGCCTTGCTCTTAGGCTGACCAAAAGCTTTGATGAAGTGATCTTTGAGCGTAGCAATTCGTCTCTTCGGTCCTGACTCTTGGGCAAACGTCAGACTGCGTTTGATTGAATGAACCGAGATACCATTGGTAATGGTCTCAATGAGACCAGACGACTCGCCCGTGATCAGAATCTTCATGTTTCTGACCCACACCTTTGTTTTGGCCTCGGCCCAAATTTTCTGACAAGCTCCAATGAGCTGGCAAGCAAAGGCCTCTTGTCTAAGATCATCTCCAGTCTTGATAATGACGGAAACCAAATCCCAGTTCTTCATCCAACCATACGGTGATGACTTTTGAATACGGGCCTTCTTGTCTTGCCAGGCTTCACCAAAGACTGCCGCACTGGGATCATCACGGTCACCAACCTTGCGTTGAATACCACCAGTCTTAAAATCATTCTCCATGCGGGCTTCACCACGCGCAGTATCAGTGGGTTCACCGGATGGATCCTCAATCTCACTAGGAGTCGTTGGCACCACAGGAACTGCTGACTTGGCGATGATGGTGTCAAAGGTCGGCCCTTGCTCATCATTGATATCAAAGCTTTCCTCTTCTAGACTTTGCATACTGGCGATAATCTTGGCACGGATTGCCTCAACCTCGTGCTTAGGACGTTTCTTGGTAGTCGTCTCCAGTTGTGCAAGCATTTGTGACGCAGTCCGCATGTGAGTAGCTAGCGCAGAAAAGTCAGGCTCAATGCCATGTCCGCGCAACACTGGAACTGCCAAGGATGGTGTCTGCTGTAGTTGTCTTGAACGTGTAGGACTGCTAGACCGCGAGGTCGAGTTTCCAGATGACCGTGGAGTAACCGGAACTTCTGATGTAGGAGATGTGGCAGATCCTGGTCCGCATTTTGGGGTACTAAGATTGCTTCCAGAGCCACCATGAGCCTCATCGCCAAAAGTACTTGGAATGGGGGAAGTGCCTAAATCACCAGAAGTAGGCTCAAAGACACTATCAAGGGCCGGTTCTTGAGAAGCAAGCGGGATGGAGCGTGGAGCCTCGGAAAGATCGAAAAGGCGCTTCTTTGCGCCATGCTCCGACATGAGCTCAGTAAGCAACCTTTCATTGTCTTGGTTATTGGGATCAAATGTAAAGTCATCACGCAGAATCTCAATCATCAACAGGAACGGCACCTTTTCAGCACTGTTTAAGACTGTTGCTTCAGCTGGGTTGATGCGTACAATCCGGTGGTGCTTACTTTTACCTGGCGATCTATTGACTAGAGTTGGTGGACAGATGACTGGAATATCAATTTCGGCAGGAAGGTCATGCGCAATGAGCGCAAGCTCAGCTTTCAGGGCGCTGAGGCGGGCGGGTTTCGGAACGGCAACTAGACGACTTGAGATATTCTCCAGCGCCGTCAAGAACGCAGTTTCACTACGGAAGTAGTGCTGTCGTAAGAGGCGGGTTTTCTGAATGTCTGAAAGTTCATTCGCCGTCCGTCTACCCTTTCCATAGGGATCGCGATGTGAATGACGGCGATGCAAGACGTCAATCCTAGGGTTCATAGCAAGGCCGGCCGTGAGGGGAACTTCCATATGTGGTTGTGGCGAGCGTATATCACCAAGCAAAGGCAAAGACGTCGTACTAGAGCGCGCTTCTGTTAGTGCAAGTTCCAAGTTCCTCGTTGCCTTTCGTGGGTCGCCAGGAGAAGGTGTTTCGGGGATAGCTGAAGTAGGCGTCCGTTCGCCGGAGCCTGACATGTCGATAGCAAGAGAGCTCGAACGATTGTGCGTTGGTCTAGAGGGCAGAGCCGAGAGGGCAAGCGCAAGCGTGCTTTCCGAGGGACTGGTAATACGAGCCAGATCCTTTCGTCTTGTTCGTGGACTTGGCGGCTTCATGGTTTGTGATCTCGTGATGGTCGTCGGTTCGCGGGTTTCGGCAGGTTCACCCTTTGGTGGCTTTCTGGCCTGCGCTACGGCAATGGGACCAGCCCAATGTGGCAGGATAGGCACAGCGACACTGGCGAGCACAAAACTCGACAGGACACTGACCGGGAGAATGTTCTCGCGGATCTTTTCATAGCGGGCAGCATCGGGGAGCCCAAAGACTATGTGCTGTACTTTATTGTAGACTCGGCGACAGGTTTGGAAAGCGTCGGATTGCGGGGTGCTTGAAAGATCGTGAAGATAGGTTTGGAAAAGCCAAAAGGTCTAGAACAAAAGGGCACGAAGAGACCAAGAGGTCAGCAAGAGCGACTTCTACTTTCTATGAAGCCACGGTTCGGTTGATGCGGGCATCGCGCCCGCCAGTTTCGCACACAAGGACCGTGGGAGGGGAGAGAGAGGGTTGTATGCGAGCAACAAATCGAGAAGCGAGAAGGGAATAGGGAGTCATACCAAAAGAGCTGCCGTTACAGACTCCTCACATAAATCAAGAAGAAACTCCTCAAGTGCCATGGACTCATTGTCTAAACTGATGATGAGGTGACATATTTGCGGTAGAAAGAACTCGATATCTTCGTAGGGGAATTGGCGAAGCTTGTCACACAGGACATAGTTGATTCCGATGTGGTCGGCGTAGCGACTGAG
The DNA here is from genome assembly GCA_002018255.1 of Bretziella fagacearum. NCBI lineage: Eukaryota > Fungi > Ascomycota > Sordariomycetes > Microascales > Ceratocystidaceae > Bretziella > Bretziella fagacearum. Next base: position 22,555 of record MKGJ01000351.1, on the reverse strand, counting down.
GTTGTGAGAGAATTAGTCAGCACATGCCCGTATTTTTTAGTGGTGGTTCGTACAAACGCAAGGTGTATCCGATGATTGTGGTACATGCGCCATGGCATATGGTGGCGATCCAAAAAGAACACACAACTTGCAGTTGGCATGGAATTGCAAAATATGAAGTCAACTTACGTGAGATACGACACTGGTAGGAATGGATTCGAATTGAACACGTCTGACTCAATGAAGCGCTGCAATAGTGTCCAAGACATCTTGCGGCCAAAGGTAAGAGATCCCGCCTAGAAGTGACGGCCGTGGTCAAGTATGGAGGTTAAGGGCTTGCGGGCAGTTTTTATGAAGGCAATTGACGGTAGTTGGTCTGCTGCTGTTGGTATGAATGTTCTTCGATACTTGAGTGCTAGCGCCGAAGCATGAGAGATCCGGGCCAGGGACAGACAAGACGAAGTTTGGCGCCGAGCTCAATTGAGATTCGGGTGCGTGGGTTGGGATCTGCTCTTGACAAACTGGCCAAGCTTGCGAGGATTGTGGATAGAGGAACTGAACACAAAATAATAGTCGAGCATGCAAAGCTGCATAACGTGTAGCACAGGTAGCATATGTTGGGCGAAGAACAATGCACAATAAGTACCGTAACAGCTAGCGGTGGCTACAAGGAGGGAGAGATGTGCATGGGTTTGTCAAATAAAGCTTAAGCCCTAGAAAATGAGAGCCTGGGGTCCAGCAAACTGGCGGGAGGGAGGGAGGGAGGGAGCGGGAAGGGTGACTTGCTTTGGGTGCTTTCGGGGAGAGAGGAGGGGGGGGGGGCGGCGAAGTGACAGAGAAGTTCAATGTTCATTCAACTATGAAGCCAGCCTATAAAGATGGTCTTCGAGAAGCTCCAGTAGTTAGGAGTGACAGGTGGCTCCTTTGATCGTGAAGGATGGAGAGACTAAAGCTTCAAGTTCGAATGGCATATATAGAGGTTGTCGTATATGAGGATATGAGGATGTGAATGACAAGCAATCGATGGAAATGCTAAAACATGTAATAATAGAACATGAGGTCGATGACTGGATGAATGGATGGATCGATGTGTGTATAACCTAGATGGAGTTTTTTCAAGGAAGAAAATCTTGCGAAGCGCTACAAAAAAAATATTCAGAGTTTTTTTCTCTTTTTCTTTTTCTTTTCATAATTGTAGAATACGACAAGAGCAGCAGCATCCAGGGTTTCAAAAAATTTTTTGGCAGGAGTTCATACGGGTTCCCGAAATGGCAGGTACCAAGTTTCCTTTTTTTGGTTGCAGAAGTTGCCCTGCATCTGTGGAAAGTGGTGCCTATTAGGTAGTTGCCAAAGAAGTTGATTTATAATTTGACATCAAACCCTAGAAAGAATAGACGACAAGGTCTATTTTATTACATAAGCCAGCCAATGATGAAGATTCTCTCCTGAGTTATATTTCATATCTTGAATCTGTTCGGATTTCAAAACCTAGCCTCCTTTTTTTTGGTTTTTGATTATTCAAGGGTTTTAGGAACAGCAAGAGGAGAAATATCTAGAATGGTTGGATGAGATGGGCTTGTGCTTCCTCCCCTTGTTACCAACTTGACGCCTCTCTGGCTCTGTACCTTTTTTTCTTTTTTTTCTTTTTTTTTCCTTCCTTTTTCTATCTTGCTAGAGTATTAGAACGACGTTACAGCGGGAGTCTGTCACAGATTTCTCGCAATGTCAAACATGGTTGAGAGTGTTAGCCGAGGATGACAACACAGGATAAAACAAGCATGATATCTTGCTAACCCTGATAACCAATAACAAGATACCGTGGCGACCAGAAACATTTCATACCATCTCAACCAAAATCAAACAAGGAATAAAAAGCTCAAACAGAGTAGTGGTTGACACCTGCCTCACTCACAAATTACCACGGACCCTACGACTTTCTATATCGGCGTTGCTATGAGGCCGACGACTTACGCTGAGATGTCCCTTGGGCCGAGAATGCTGTCCGATATTATTAGTTTCAAACAAGCCATGACAAGGCAAAATAGACACTGATATTGGTAAAAAAAAAAATAAAAACCAAATAAGAAAAAAAATAAAAAAACTTACATGATAGCGGACACGTTGACTTCCATCTTGCATTGTAATGACATCGTGATGAACATGAAAACCATATAGCGGAAGGAATTTTGCCCATATCAACCAATAGACACTACCGATGAACAGCATGCCGGTCCCCAAGGTTGGTACCACCCAGTAAGGAATATAAACAAGATCTTGGTTAGGGATAAAGGGAACCGCCAATGTGAAGCCGAGAGTCAGTGCATAGAATATGGTGACAGGCGGATAGTTTTTGAAGGTGGTACGGCAAGCGGCCCAGTTTTCACTGGGAGTCCAGGTCAGATATAAGAGACCGATGGCCAAGAAGACTATTGTGAAAGTAAATCGGTTACTTCATCTGATATCTAGGCCCCAAAAGGGAGGAGATCTGAACATACCCTTGATCCAGTTACCCGTATATATAAAGATGTTGGTCACAAAGGTGTAAGTGTCGGATGTTGATGATCCCAAAATGAAGATTACCGAGAATAGCCAATGCAGTAGAATTGAAGTCGAAGGTGCCTGTGCCGGCCAGTCGCTAGACCAGAATCTCGACAAAGGAAGAATGCCTTGCTTGGCAAGCTCTTGTTTGACTATGGTTACACGGGTGCATATGTATATATTAGTTAACATATCATAAACCTCAACATTTAGGGTTTTTGTATCTTACCCCGCGGCATAGCAAAAGATTGAGCAAATAGGTTCCCCATAGCCGAGAGAGCAACAAAGACTGGCATGACTTTGGAACTAAACGAATTCTGACCAAAGACTGCTTCAAAGAATCTGGCGGCCATTGTAACGTTCAAGTGTCCCATCTGATTTTTTGTGAAGACGGAAAACTATAGAGATGATGTTGGAAACAGAGTCATTTTGCTTGCTAATATTGACATTGACTTACATAGGCAATATTTGCCAGCACATAACAGACCATTACCGTGATTGCGGCAACCGGTGCCGCCACTCTCAACGTTCTCTCGGGCCTCTTTACCTCGGTCAAAACATAGTTGGCATTCTCCCAACCACTATAAGCATAGAGTACTTGAAGTAAAGAAGTCGCATATCCGGCAGCCGTTGCACTATGACTCAAGGTACTCTGCGGAGTAGATGGTCCGCCGTCAAATGAGCTAAAGTTCATAGGATCATGTACTCTGCGGTGTCCAGCCAATGCGGCAAAGCCAGAGAATATGACAAAGAGAAGGAGAACGAGCTTGAAGGCACCAAGACCATTGCTAATGTAGATTCCAGCTCGGGGATGGAAGGCATGGATGAGACAAACGACTGACAAATGTTAGTTTATACGGCATAGTAAGAGCAAGAACTGGGATGGCCGATTACATGTCAAAACGGCCACGGCTATACCGCGGTTAATCCAACTGCCGATTTCGTCATCGCCGGTAGCTGCGAAGAGGATGTAGCTGCTGAAGCTGATGGAGTTGGCGGTTGATACGGCGAAGAGGACGAACTGGACGGCGAAGATGCATGTTGCAAGATAAGCGGGTTTTCGGTATACATGTTCGAGCTATAGACGTGGGTAAATAAGATTGGTGTCGTGGATGTTTGACATGACCGTTGCAGTGTTACTTACATAAACCTTTTCACCACCTGATCGTGGAAGGGCGGTACCAAACTCCAAGTATACAAACAAACCTAGTGATAATTAGATATTCATTGTGCCATTATGGACCTTGGAGATGAAGTAAAACAAACTTACCGGCAAGTGTCATGATTCCGCCAAGAACCCAGAATAGTAATGCAGCACCTACACTATTTGTTCCCCGGATGACTGCAGCAGGTGTACTAAAGATGCCTGTTCCCACCATACGATTGATGATTAGAAGAGTCGTGGAGAAGACTCCGAGTTTACGGTCTGTATTACCGTTAGCAAAGACATGAAAGATGACGCGAGTGATTAGAGGCCATTGTTGCTTACCTTCAGGAATGATGAATTCATCGTAATCATATTCGGAATCCCGCGTGATTTCTACACCAACCGGGACAGGCCGGTAGTGGCCCGTTTCTCCTTCCGGCGCATACTCTATCGGCTTTGTGTAAACCGTTGGGGTGTTCATGATTCGAGATCAAGAACACTTTGATGATAGATGTGATATATGAATATACAAGGCAGGGGTGAATCGGGAATTAGATAAAGTTGAGGAAAAGAAAAGAAAAGAAAAGAAGATGCTAATGTATAGCAAATCGTGTACAACTAACTGTATTTATATAGCCCATCACTTAGCACACGACTGTCTTGAAGAAAAAAAAAAAAACACAACTTGTCGCATACGCCATAGCTGCTGTACAAGGGACTTTCGTCCTACCAATCAATGCGTTCCATTTCTCTACGAGTATCTCTAGGTCTGCATACCTTTTATCTTTGGCAGTCAACATCTCCAATCCTGATATTGCTTTCTGTAACAAATAGGGCAACATACAGTGACGTCTACGGGGAAAGAGATATGATCAAATGCGGGCAGTGCTGCAGGTGTAGAGAGAAAGACGGAAGCCCCGTTTGAAAAGTCTGATGTATTCACAGAGATAGAGAAGCGTGGCATGGGTCGGCATGTGAGGGTGATGATTGAAATAGGGCGAATCAACAATATGAGTGCCATTTGGGGCTAGACAGACGGGATAGGCAGAAATGGAATGCAAAGGACGGAGTAGACATGTTTGTAAAGGCGATTATAGACGTACACCAGATTCTCATCTCTGAGTGATACTTCCATGTGTCTCACTTACACACACATCAATCTTCCTCCCTATGGCCCTTATATTGTCTCCCATATAAGCCGGGCAACATTTAAGCTGTATAATGCCAAGACAGTCACTTCAACAGGGCAAGGTATCTCCCCCATGTCTACCTCTTATCTAGGAAACCAGTACTTGTACAATGACATCACGGCCATCTTTATCGGACTGCTACAGTTGGAGACATCTTTAAGCTCCTGTGTAGTGCTTGTTAAGCGAGTTGCCAAGGCTATGGCGACCTTTCTTTGGGTGGAGACATACAAGCACACGACCTGTACTCAAAGGCAAGTTGGAGTTTATGTTTTGGAGCTGGAATACACTGATAAAGACTGATGTGATATTCTGTCTATGTGTGACTTTGGAAAACGCCTGGAATACAAGTACGACTTATCTCATGCAATCCCAACATCCACCCAATCCTGACCTTGTTACGCGTTACTCTGCCTCAGATGTGTTGACCGAGTGCAGTTGATGCAGTGCTTCTGCCATGGTCAGTTAGCCCCAGGAAAGTACTGTGCATATGAGAACATCTAGTTTGTCGAAAATTGACACTATTCCGAATCCATAAGAGAGTCATAGACAAAGAGGGCAAAAATCTTGACACTTCATCCTCGAGGAGCAAAGGACAGACTCTCAGCTCATAATATGCCGAGTTGTACAACTGTATATGGAACTTTCCATCACACCAAGACTTGAAGCTACAGCAAAAGCACAAGGTTGTGAGATACAAACATAGGTACCTAGGTATGTATGCTTCTCTGTGCCCCCCCCCATCTCTTCTCATTCTTCTCATGTTCGAATCTTTATGGCGTCGCGTGCATTAAGTCCCTCTCCTGACATCTCCCTCTGTATCTTCTCCAACTCCCGTCGTTGATTCCACCTTGCCCTGTGTAGTTTATCCCAGCATTCCGTAAATGCCACTTGATCTACCGAAGAAAAGGTAGTTAGTATTAGGTAAGATATACAACGCTGGCACGTGTCAATATCAACTCACTCGACTCGTTCTCAAACTCAAGTGTTAGAGACTTGAAGCTAGAGAATCTCTTTTCCCCCCCGTCTGGGTTGATGGCATGGCCCAAGACTTGCAAAGCCGCTGATCGTCCACCGGAGCGTTCTTCGATTTTACCAAGGACTCCAGAACGAGACCATGTCCAGTGGATGAGGTCATGCTTCTTTTTTTGTGGTTTTAGTCTGAGTATACAAGGGTCTCTCAAGTTTCTCACAAGCTCAATATCGTCTGTGACTAACCACCACCACCGCCACCACCAAGGGATTTTATGTTAGCTTCTGTCTAACCAAGGTTAGTTTCCGAATAATATATACGTACTATAGGTCATAAAATATGCCTCTGTTATTCCAAAGTAAACCATCAGCTTCGATTTGCATGGTGTGGTTCTCTCCTTGAGTGGTGCTGACAATATCTCCCCATTACTGAATATCGAGGCCCCAGACGCCGCTGTGCGCTGTCCAGATCGAATCTCATGCCATATCTGAATCCTGATACTTCCATTGAATGTCTCCTTGCTATTTGTTCCCCGAGAATTCATCTTGAAAGACCGAATGGATGAAATGTCTAAAACTACTTCTTCGCCGGTTATACAAGACTGGAACTGCAAGAGCTGCTTGATAGAGGGGAATTTGAGAATCCAAAGAGGTAGTGGTGCGGATATAGGTGGATTTGGGACTCGGTTGTTGCTGTTGTTGATATAGTCACCGTTGTCATAGATGGAAATGATGTATGAGTTTGATGTAGAGTACGCATAGTGAGGTACTAGTCTTGCTTTCTTTTCAGGCATTGTGTGAGTATTTGTGTTGAAGCCAGTCTGCATAAACACCCGCATCTCTTGCTTCGCCTCGCTGTGAAAGATTCCAAGTGTTGCTTCCTGATAGTCACCCCCAGGGATGTGCGTAACGGCAAGACTTGCTATAGGGCTTTCGTATATGAGTTTCTCGCCTGGGGCTACTGTATCTCGAAAACTGAGGGTCTCAGAGGGTTTACGGGAAGGAACAGGAATCAAACATTGCGTGTTATAATATATTTGATCCGAACTAAACAGTGGCGCGGGAGAACTTGGAGTTTCTTCTTTGGTAGAAAACATCTCCTGGTTATAAGGAGAGTTTGGAGTTGAAGGCTGACCCGCTGAATGCACCGGGGAATGCTCGCCATGAGAAGGCTGTTGCTGGATCGGACTAGTAGTAAATAGGTATTTATCGTTGACCGATTGCGTGTATTGGCTGTTTCCAGATGCTGAAGGAGGGGTGTCTTGAAGACCAAGTTTGCTTGTGGCCAAAGTGGCAGTGGTTGAATCGGCCTCATGGACTCGTAGTAGACGGTAAGTAAAGCCATTGCCATCTCTAATGTAAACGTCATCAGAGAGTGATGGTGTTGTCGTCATGAGATCAAAGTCGAAACTGGGAAGGGCCATCGGGGCTTGATAGTTCAGCATTAGGTCTTGATGGTCGTTGAAAGTGAAGTTCATAATTATTAGCAGCTAACAGTTTCTGGTTGTGAACAGTCAAGAAACTATATATAGAGAAGAAGATGACATGATATTGATGAAAGTTGTAAACTCAGCGTGGGGTTGCTGGCATGGTTGTTTTTTTATATTCGCCCAGTTAATACTGATACAACTTTGCACTACTATCTGATATCTCTCACCCTGTTCTTCATCTATCCATGTATGTACATAGGTACTATATATCTGAGCCTGTAGGCTTGAACTTGTAAAAAAAAAACACCAGATTTGTACTTTGCTATCAGTTGTACTCACTTGTTACTTTTCAAGGCAATTGGTCAGCAGCTTCATGGAATTCAAGGCAATTTCACATAGAGGAGCTGAAGTTGGGGCGATGCTTATCTACTACTTTCTAATCAAAGCAAACGGGGCTTTTCCGTACATTTCTCACCCTGTGACAACCAAAAGCTACAGATGAGGCTCTTTTATATGTGTGTCATGATCTTTCTATCTAGTAAAACAATTATCAAATTTCAAGGCTGTCACCATTCATAATATATAAGAATGATATTCAGCTCTCCGCGATTGTCGTTGGTATAAAGATGACGTAATCAATAAATACATGGATCAAATCAGGTAATAACTTCATTAAGTTCCATTGCTCAATATACCACATGACGGCAACTACTCAAATGATAATCTACCATTGACTCTGAAATCAAAACAATAATCTTGACTTTGACAGCCTTGTCGTTTGTCCGTCCCTCCCAAGTTTATGGATAAACCTCCATCGCCAAATTCTTTTGCCATCCATTGATATGTACTCATTGGCTTTTCTATCCTATCAGAACAAACAAACTCGACAAGAATGGCTGCAGATTCGAACATTGGCCAGTCCACCACGACAGACCTTGCGTCCAGAGTGTGGTATAATATTTTGTCTACCCTTGACGCTCTAGTCTACACTTTCGTTCTAGTTCAACAACTCTTCTACCAACTCGGATTCCGTCGGACTGTCCAACAATTTGTTCGCGCTTTACCCTTCTTGTGTATGTAGTTTACTAATCGTCTTCTTTTTCTTCTTCTTCTTTTTTTTTTTTTTTAGTTTTCATTGCTTCCATACTAACTCTATGGGACTCTTCAATCTAGTGTTCCAACTTCCTCTAAGCTTCTTCTATGGCCCAACTCGACCCTCCGTCGTCCGCCGCTCCCGTCGAAATCCAGATGATCTCGTCATATCCGTCTACCACGATGTCTTTGCTGAGACTCACTCATACTTTGAAGTTGCCATGGTCCGATGTATCCGTTGGGGTCTCGAGAACCTGCCCATGGATGTTGCTCGGGTATTCATGAGCAACAACGTCTCTGTATCCTACTGGCTATGGAAGAAATAGCGTTCGCCCATTACTAGACAGTTGCGTGTTGCCGTGCCGGTCTTCTATGACTTGGAAGTAAGTTTTCAACACTTCTAGACGAACATTCCTCTTTATTCTAACACATTTATAGGAGAAATATACTGGCGTTTGGATTAAGCGGGAGAACAACACGCCCAGTGACATTGTTATCTACTACATCCACGGTAAGACTGTAAAGATGATTTCAATGTTCTTGATGTATGCACATATATATATCTGACTAACCAACATTAGGAGGTGGCTTTGTTCACGGATCTGCCGCATTCTACCTTGAGTGGCTTGCTGCTTGGTTCCTCAAACTCGAAGCCGCAGGCTACAAAAACCCCTCCGTCTTTGCCATCGACTACAGTCTCGCTCCTGAGGTTCAACACCCTGTTCAAGTTCGCCAGGTTCTGCGTGGATACCAATATGCGACTAGTATGGTCAAAGATGAATCCAATATTTGTGTGGCAGCTGACGACTCTGGCGCTTACCTCGTCATGTCCATGATGACGGCCCTCGGGTCCCGGGATTTCCGCAAGAATGACTTGGCTGTTGATATTCGAGACATCAAGCCTAACAACCCCGTCCAAGACCACAGACTGAAGATGATTCGTGAGTTACTTGAATGGTCGGGTAAGGCGCCGGGTGTGGTTATCTTGATTTCACCCTGGATTTCCTTGGTTCCTGAAAAGCACCACCCCACCGCTAGTGATTACCTTAGCCCCAAGAAGCTTCGTGAACTTGCGGGGCTGTACGCTCCAAGTGTCCTCCGCACCAGTCCTGAATCAGACAATATTCCGGATAACCTGGCTCTCTCATCTGCAAGTATCAGTGTGACTAAACCCAAGCATGGATACATTGTGTGGATGGGCGAGGAAGAGGTTTTAGCTGATGACATTCGGTATTGGGTCAACACTCTACGGAATCGTGGCAACCAAGTTAGCATGATTCAGCGTGCAGCTGGTATTCACATCTGGCCTGCCACTTCATTCTTTATTCGCGCCCAGGCGGAACGTTTGGATGATGTTGCTCTCATTATCGACACTGTCAAGGAGACCATGTCATCTGATAGCAATATCGTCTCTACTAGAAAGTACAAACACAAGAGATGGCCTATTGAGCACATGAAACGAAATATTTCTCAAGACAAAGCCAATGAACACAATCAGACTCCTGAGGTTTCTACAGCTTCATCTCTAGGAACCTCTACTAAGCATCATGACTACTCAACTTCCACGATTCCTGCCCCGTTACATGTTAGTGAGAACAATGGCGGTCATGGTCACCACCATCACAAGACTAGACGTTTCTCTCTTAGGCGTAACAAAGGAAAGGGTAAAGGGAATGACGAGGGTGGGAGTCGTTGTAGTTCAGGCGACAAGGGGGGAGGTGGACCTATCAGATAGGAAATATTTTTGTCATGTCAGATAAGATCAAGTTTTTAACCATCAATGATGTCCGGCGGTTGTGTTGGATGAAACCAGAGTTCGGCTAGAACCGAAACGGTTTCTTGCCAACACTGCCGTTGACTCTCAGGTTTGCTCCGTCATCACCCATGACATTCATCACTAGACATTAGGTATCAGTATATCAATATATGACATTTATAAACATGACATATATGTAGCTTTGGAGATGGCTATTTATAATGCGTTGGAGTATCAGAGCATATGTGATAAGACTTCATCATTGCTGCTTAGCGGAAGAAGTCACGATCGAGATACTTGACCAAAAAGAAAATCAAATGGTGGCGGTCAGAATACTAAAGGCAAATGCCACAAAAGGTAAAGGTAGAAAGAATATTCTAGTTAGATTTTTGTGTCTTCTTTCCTTTTGCGTCTACAAGCGCGACGCGTTTTAGAGGACCCAGTTTTCTTTTTTCTTTTTTTTTTCTTTTTTTTTCCGAGTTGTACAAGATGTGGCTAACGGTGATAGATTGGAAACCAAGGTGCCAAGAGCCGTGCTGAACAAGTAGACGGATATCGGCGGAAAATTAACATGATGCGGGAATTGATACTCCAACAGTCACGCGTCACCGCACTGGAACAGTAAGTCCAATTCATAAGAGGTGGTTAGAATAGATTGCTGATGGTGTTTATTTAGCGTTGCGGCTCTTCGGATGACTGTGGAGGAAGCCATTAGCGCTACGAGGACAACGGCGGTGATGCATGGGGAAGTTGATGGGTTGTTTGGGAAGAAACGGGAGGAGAATGGGAGGATGGTGGAGGGGTTGAGGAGGGCGGTTGTGGGGCAGAGGGGGGGGAGGGCGTTGGCTTGGGAGGGGTATGTTGCGGGTGGACAAAAGTGAAGCCAAGGTAGCATAGATTGGAATACAAGATGTTACAGCATGATGCGAGATGTAATGTGATGTAGTTTGTGATAGTGATGAGGCTCGTGAATTTATACAAAACTTTTCATCAGTCAACTATCGTGACTGTCATGGCCGGAAGAGGATAACAACACCAAATTAGGGTACATTTCTTTGGGAATAGGGTTAATAAATTGCCCCTTTATGTCCTTTACAAAGGCGGTGAGTTACTATTGGCTCGATAAGACCGTCTACCTCTTATCGATCACTATCACGTGTGGAACGGCTGGGAAATTTTTTTTTTTTTTTTTCGGCAGCGACTGCTGGAAAGTTAAAAGTGATGGATTGCTTCGCGATAAAGCCTTTGAAAGTGTCAAATAAATATCGTTAATTTTCTGTCCCTTTTTTTTGCTCAAGTGATTTCCAAATTCTCGAGCCCGCCAATTTCTCGGCACTTTCATTCGTTGTATTTTTTCGCGTCACTGAGGTTCTCAATTCCCCTCTTGATTACTCGTTTTTTAATATATATATATTTTTTTTCCAAATTATTCTTTAACCCGTCTATATTTGGACAAGGTCTTGGGGTTGTCCTTCAACCAAGCTTCTTCTTCTTCTCCTCATCGGCTTCCACTTGTCTGCCCGCCATGGCTCCCTCCGCCACCTCTTGGAAGCCCAGCGGCACCGACACACAGTGGGATCATCAATACAACACTCTCCGCCGGGAGAATCTCTTTAGAAACCCACCTACAGACCACTCTGCCTACCCGCTACTCCAGGAGGCCGTCAACCCGCACATTGAAGCCTTTGATGCCGTTTTCAAGTCGAGCTCCGGCCGCAGTCTGTTAGATCATGCTGTTGCGGACATTGGCAACAAGCTGTTCTCTGATAATGTCGAGGGCCGGAAGAACCAGCTTTCCGTGAGGATCAAGAGCGTTGATTTGCAGAAGCATTACCTGCCGCCGTCGAATACTTTTGCCAAGGACAGAGACGTTTACCCTTCAGAGTGCAGAGAGCGTCATGCGACTTACCGTGGGCGCTTGTCGGCGGTCTTTGAGTACCGGATAAACAATGGCGAGCCTCGTGAGTTCCAGAGAGACCTGGGTTTGGTGCCCATCATGGTCAAGGTATGAGATGTCCGGCGTATCCCCCCCCCCAATGAGGCGCAATTTGTGTGTAAAATTTTTTTATATTTTTTTTTTTGTTGGTTGTAAAGAGAGCCTTTGCTAACAGCTTTACCTCTTTTTCTTTTCCCTACTGTAGTCCAGAAAATGCCACCTTCGTGGTCTTTCCCCCGCCGAGCTGGTCAAGCACAAGGAGGAGTCCGAGGAAATGGGCGGCTACTTCATCATCAACGGTAACGAGAAGCTCATCCGTCTGCTTCAGGTCAACCGCAGAAACTTCCCCCTCGCCGTCGTTCGTCCCTCTTTTACCAACAGAGGTGTCGGTTATACCCAGTACGGTATCATCTTCCGGTCGCTTCGCCCCGACGAGACTTCGCAGACCAATGTGCTGCACTACCTCAACGACGGTAACGTCACCTTTCGTTTTTCGTGGCGCAAGGCCGAGTACCTGTTGCCGGTGGTCATGATTCTCAAGGCCTTGGTTGACACTAGTGATCGCGAGATTTTTGAGGGGTTGATTGGTCCTGCGGGTTCCAAGGCGGTTGAGAACACTTTCCTGACGGACCGTGTGGAGATTCTGCTGCGTACTTTTAAGACTTACAACCTACACACCAAGCACTCCGTCCGTACCTATATTGGTGAGAAGTTCCGGCCTGTGCTGGATGTCCCCGAGACCATGACCGATTACGAGGTTGGTACCGAGTTCCTGCGCAAGGTCGTCCTGGTCCACCTCGGTAACGTCGACGTTACTGGTGAGCAGGACTACGACAAGTTCAAGCTGATGCTGCTCATGATCCGCAAGCTGTACGCCATGGCTGCCGGAGAGTGCGCTGCCGACAACGTCGATGCGGTGCAAAATCACGAGATCCTGCTGGGAGGTTTCCTTTATGGACAAATCATCAAGGAGCGTCTGGAGGACATTATTGGTCACAGCCTGCGTCTCACCCTCAACGAGTACCTTCGCTATAACCCCGCCAACAACTTTGCCTCGTCGGGCTTCCAGGCCGATTTCCCCAACAAGGTCTTCCGCAAGGTCAACGACAACATTGGTCGTGCTATGGAGTACTTTATGTCGACGGGTAACCTGTCGTCGCCCACCGGTCTGGATCTGCAGCAGGCCAACGGTTTCACGGTCGTTGCCGAGAAGCTGAACTTTATGCGTTTCATCTCCCACTTCCGCATGGTCCACAGAGGTTCCTTCTTTGCCCAGTTAAAGACCACGGCTGTGCGTAAGCTGCTACCCGAAGCGTGGGGTTTCCTGTGCCCTGTTCACACTCCTGATGGTTCTCCTTGTGGTCTGCTGTCTCACATGGCGCACAAGTGTAAGATTATGACGCAGGGTGTTGATGCTTCGGCGGTGCCGGCGTTGGTGTACCAGCTCGGTGCTGTGGAGACGAGTGTTGCGGCTGGCGATGAGAACGTCCCCATTATGCTGGATGGTAAGATGATTGCGTGGGCGTCGCTGGATGTCGCTAAGCGTATTGCCGACTGTCTGCGTCACTGGAAGGTTGAGGGGTTGCACGGCGTTCCTTTGTACCTGGAGATTGGATTTGTCCCCAAGTCGAATGGTGGTTCGTTCCCTGGTGTGTACATGACTTCGACGGCATCGCGTATGATTCGTCCTGTCAAGTATCTACCTTTGGACAAGGAGGATTGGGTTGGTCCTCTGGAGCAGCCTTACATGTCGATTGCTTGCGTTGAGCAGGAGATCAAGTCGGGCCAGACTCACGTTGAGTTCTTGCCCTCCAACATGCTGTCCATTCTGGCCAACATGACGCCCTTTTCGGACCACAACCAGTCACCGCGTAACATGTACCAGTGTCAGATGGCCAAGCAAACGATGGGTACGCCTGGTACGTCACTGGCTCACAGAACCGACCACAAGATGTACCGTCTGCAGACGGGTCAGACGCCCGTGGTCCGTTCGCCTCTTCACAATGCTTACGGTCTCGACAACTTCCCCAACGGTATGAACTCTGTTGTTGCTGTTATTTCCTACACTGGTTACGACATGGACGACGCCATGATTTTGAACAAGTCTTCGCATGAGCGTGGCTTTGGCCATGGTACCATTTACAAGACGCACGTCTGCTCTCTAAAGCCTGATTCCCGTACCCGCACTGGCCGGTCCATCACCAAGATGTTTGGGTTCCCCAAGGGTGCGTACGTCAAGGACAAGCACCTAGATGCCCTTGACGAGGATGGTCTTCCGCACGTTGGCCGCATGGTCCGTGAGAGTGATGTTCTCTGCGCGTGGCACACGGTTGAGGTTGACTACAACGGTAACTACGTTAATCATGATGGCCAGGTTCACTTTGAGTTGTACAAGGACTCAGAGACTGGTTTCATTGACCAGGTGCGGTTGATTGGTGCAGAGACTGGTACGGAGCCCCTTCAGCAGGTTTCAATCAAGATTCGGATACCTCGTGCGCCGGTAATTGGTGACAAGTTCTCGTCGCGTCACGGACAAAAGGGTGTTGCTTCTCAGAGATGGCCCTCGGTTGACATGCCGTTTACCGAGTCGGGTATGCAGCCCGACACCATTATTAACCCCCACGCTTTCCCTTCTCGTATGACCATTGGCATGTTTGTCGAGTCACTGGCCGGCAAGGCCGGTGCCCTGCATGGCCTCGCGCAGGACTCGACGCCTTTCCAGTTTGACGAAATGCACACGTCGGGTGACTACTTTGGCGAGCAGCTCGTCAAGGCTGGGTTCAACTATCACGGGAACGAGCCCATGTACTCGGGTATCACGGGCGAGGAACTAAATGTTGACATTTACATTGGGGTCGTTTACTACCAGCGTCTGCGTCACATGGTCAACGACAAGTACCAGGTGCGTTCGACGGGCCCTATTGTACAGACTACGGGCCAGCCCGTACAAGGCCGTAAGCGGGCGGGTGGTATCCGTGTCGGTGAAATGGAACGTGACTCGCTGCTTGCGCACGGGACGGCCTTTTTGCTAAAGGATCGTCTGCTCAACTGTTCGGACTATGCCGAGGCGTGGATGTGCCGTAAGTGCGGGTCGTTTTTGTCGGTGCAGCCGACGGTGCCGCGGTTCTTGTCCAAGGCGCGCAAGGTGGCGACGGTGCGGTGTCGGAAGTGTGCGATTCGGGCGGATGAGGCGAGGGGGGATGAGTGGCAGGGGGAGACGTGGGAGGATGGACAGGGGGTTTCGTATATTGGTGGGGATAACACGGCGATGGTGGCGATTCCGGGGGTGTTGAGGTATTTGGATGTGGAGTTGGCGGCTATGGGGGTTAAGCTCAAGTATCATGCTAGTACTGAGGATGTGGTGAGGACGGGGTCGAGACGGGCGTTGAAGTGGGATGGTGAGACGTTGGAGACGCCGAAGCAGGAGTAGAGATGAAGGATGGGGAAGAGTAGGTGGTTCGGAGCCGGGTGGCCGGAGCCGGGTGGCCGGAGGTTGGAGTTTGTTTGATTGTTGCATAAAAATGGCATATTGGGGAGTTGTGTCAGTCTGTTTTGTTTAGGGCATATTTGCTATATTTTTGTTTTCTTGGGATCTCATTTTCATTTTTTTTGTACATCAATTGTATGTCTTTTTATCACATGATTTATTTACACTGACTGACTTTGGCGATGCATGATCTTTGTCGTTCAATAATATACGTGTGTCCTCGGTTACAGTGTTCTCGACTCAGTATCGATACCTGTGTGCATCATCCAGTACTCGTCAACTGAGCCGCCGCCTCGACAAAATGTCTTAAAAAAAAAGTAAGCTGATCTCGCGTCACGGCTTTTGTGTCATGTTACACAGACATTATGTTTAGAGACAAGAAGAAGTAAAGACAAAGACAAGTTGTAATATATATCTACTGTCGATAATGATTAGAGGTGATGGTTCAGGGACAGATGGGTCTAGATTGGGGAGAACGTATCCTGCATAACGTGACTCTGTATGTATGTGTCGTGCCCGGTCTCTTACATGCACACATTCTCTGTTAGTATCCATTGTTCACGTATCTTTGCAGCGACCGCGTGCACAGGTGCGAGGACGAGAACGTTACACAAGGGACACGACACAGTAATGCCAGACATGTATTTCTCTCTCTCTCTCTCTAGTATCATGTTGTTGGGTAAAGAACTCTGTGGTATGCTAGGACTGAACACTGAGGGGCAAGTGACGGCGGGACCTCGCCGGAGGGGCGCAAGGGCCGAGGAGTACAGATTTTGGTATACGCAAACAGTGCCATGTTTGTTGATGTATGTGCCGTCGTGTACATACATAGAGGTACATATGTACATGAGTTAGAGAGACCGGATGGATGATGGACGATGCTCGGCCAAGACGTGCCGGCAGACACAAGTTGAGAGGGGTAACCTAGTGAGAACCAAGTGACAAGAGGGATGACCTTTGGCAAAAGTCGATGCCAAGCCAAGGAGAATTCATTGATACCAAGTCTCGGGAGTGACTCTTTCCAGCTTTCTGAATGGAATGAATATATTAGAAGCCAGAGTCTTTCGCCGAGACAAGGTGATGGGTTTTCCTGATGGTGTTATTACTATCTTATTTTCAGCCCAAGATTATTGGCGAGGCTTTGAGAAACCTTTCTTTATTGCGACTATTGATCTGATTTGATTCGTTTTATCACAACTTCATTGTGTTCCTTGAGCAAACCAAGAGTATTCTTCTTATATATAGTCAGTCTCTGGACGTCAGATAGGCTTAACGACCACTCCTTCCTCTTTTTGTTTTCTGTTCCTTCTCTTCTTCATCATCGTCGAGACCTCATTGGTTGAACGTTGGTTGTTTCCTTTCTTGGTCTTTTGTGGATTTCCCCTCTTTATTGACTTTGTTTTCGTTTGGTAATTGCTTATCTGGTCATCTTTTCAGGATTCGTGACTTCCTTGTACTCAAATCTGATATCCTGACTTGCCTTGCTTCCCAATTCACAACACTGTCGACCCATTCGTTAACTGTTGTCACTCTTTTTTTTTTTTTTTTGTTTCTGTTCTTTTCCTTTGACCCCGTGTGTCCATCACACTCCAAGTATAGACATCTTTCTTTGTTTTTGTTTCATTTGTCTACTCATTAAATCATCATATTATTGCAATCGCTTATCAAGCCAACCCTATCTCCAGTCGTAAACCATGGTCCTTTTTGTATCCGTCACGGCCATCCTGGCCCTCATCTTATCGTTGGCTACCGCTCAGCCTGCCTCCACGAGTCCCGACAAACTTGGCCCCTACGATTACGGCTTTAATATGAACGCCCGCATGAGAAAGCGCCAGTTGACTTTGGGAACAATCATGGTCAAGGGCATTCCCGTGGACGCTAATGTCGAGCCGCCGTCGCGCCTTGAGATTCGCCAGCTGCGAAACGACAAGTACGGTTGGAACCTGTACATTTTGGCTCTGAGCATGCTGCAGTACACAGACCAGAATGACCTATTGTCTTATTACCAGATTGCTGGTAAGAGGAGCCCTTGAATATCTTGAACTATTCATCTGGTGTCATCCATCTTGCTAACCACCACCCACCCACTGATTCCCCGCAGGAATTCACGGGCTCCCATTCAAGTCGTGGAATGGTGTGCAACCAAAGAGCGCCCAAACCAAGAACACGGGATACTGCACCCACTCTTCTGTGCTGTTCCCCACCTGGCACCGTCCGTATCTTGCCCTTCTTGAGGTGTGTGTTTGTTCACCAGCATCCACCATTTCTTTCCTTTCAGTCCAACCCCACTTTCCGACCGCCCTACTCCGGACCCCGCCGTTACACTACGACATGCCACTAACTTTTGCTCGTTGCGTGCCCGTGTGCTCAATAGAGAACTCTATACGACAATGTACAGGAAATTGCATCTTGGTATCCTAATGGAACCGAAGGCGCAAAGTATCGAGAAGCAGCTGTATCCTGGCGCATGCCGTACTGGGACTGGGCTCTCGATCCGCCCAATGACGAGAGCATCTTCCTACCCGAGTTCGGAACTTCAGGTATCAAGGTGACTGGGCCGGCAGGAATGCAATACATGGCCAACCCGTTGTACAGCTACCGTTTCAACCCATTGGACACTGCGTCTTTTCACTACGTCGGGGTAAGTACATTTGCATACATATAAAAGCTTGAAGACCTCTTGCAACACTCGCTGACTCAGCAACAGTTCCAAGCCTGGAAGTCCACCCAGCGGTATCCGACCTCTAACTTGGCTGATTCCACATCTCAAAACGACCTTGCCGCCAAGGAACTCGACGCCCAAACCAGCTCTCTTCAACAACGCATCTTCACGCTCCTGTCGCGCAATGAAGGCTACAATGCCTTTAGCAGCAAGGTCTATAACTCGACCGAGGGCCGCCCACACGAGTCTGTCGAAGCCATTCACGATGTTATCCATGTGGCTACAGGTGGTAGAGGTCACCTGTACTACATCCCGTTCTCGGCTTTTGACCCTGTCTTTTTCCTGCATCACACCAACGTTGATCGCTTGACTGCTATCTGGCAGACAATGCACCCCGATGAGTGGATTTCTGATTACGCAGCTGGAGAAAACAGCTACACCACTGAGATTGGCGACATTGTCACGGCTGATACGCCGTTGACGCCCTTTTATTCCGATGCCAAGGGCAACTTTTGGACGTCAAACATGGCCCGTGATACACGTACCTTTGGATATATCTACGAGGAGACGGCTAGATTGCCGGTCAACAGCACCAGTCTATCCAACTCTCGCAAAAGCCTTGTGTCGACCATTGTGACCAAGTACGGCAAGACGGGAATTAGCGGTATCCTGAGCGCCAAGCAGCAAATGAAGCGCGAAACGGGAATGGAACAATACCGTCGCTGGGCCAAGTTCCGCATCCAGGAAGGCAAGATTCTTGACTTTGCTCCCGACCTGTCACGTCACTCTACCATTCCGGATCCTCCCGCCGATGCTATCATGAACGGTGACAGTTACCCGGAGTGGCTTGTTAATGTCAACGTGCCGAATCGGGCGCTCGAGTCGACTTTTGCTATTCACTTCTTCATCGGCCCGCCTCCGAGTGACTCCACACAGTGGGGCTCGGCCCGCAATCTGGTCGGAACTGTCAGCGTGTTTGCCATGCTTGGAATGGGCAACCCCAAGAACCAGATTGTAGGCACGATCCCGTTGACGGCGGCTCTCATGAAGATGATTTCCACGGGCTGGATTCTCAGTTTGGATGAACCGAGTGTGCTTCCATTTCTTGAGAAGAACCTACACGTCCGCGTGGCCAAGGATGGCACTGATGCCGTGGAGCCGTCCAAGGTCCCAGGGCTTGTCATCAAGATTGCCATGGCCCAAGTAAAGGTCTCGGCAACGGGCGAGGAATTGCCCAGTTGGGGCCCCGTGCAAGATTTGTTCACGCTGCCGCCGCAGAACCAGAAGCTTTGATGAACAACACGCCACGGTCTAAAATCAGCATCACCCCAAGCCAAGCCAGGCATAAGAAAAGAGGCTTGAGTAGCTGATGACCAAAAAGCCTATGCTTTTTTTTTGGGGGGGGNNNGGGGGGGGGGGGGTTTTTTTTCATCGCTAGAAGAAACTAGAGACTGTATTGCTAGCTTTGTAGACACTTTATGTTAAATTACTACTTGACAGAAATACAAGATGATTTTCCTAATTGGGACATGTCCATAAAAAAATGAAGCTTCATTTTGATCGGGATGTCTCTAGCTATGGTGTATCAAGTAGCACATAGCACGTGACGTTGAAAAAAATTGTGGGGCAGCAAGGCAGAGCTTGTGAGAAGGCAGGAAGGAAGGAACCTTTCCAAATTTCTTCAGCCTTGAGCTTGGTTTTTAGAGAAAAGTATATTTAATTTTAATTTTTTTTCTTTCTTTCTTTTTTTTTTCCCTTTTTTTGTTAAAAGGTTGCACGCCGGCCAATTGTTTCTTTTTTCTTTGCTTTTCTATTATCAAGAAGAAAAACTACTGTTTTGTTAATTGATACCGGGACATTTCAATTCGCCTTCTCTTTTCTCGTTTCTGGCGATTTTGACACGACAGCTTATTCCATTCAGACTATTACCGAGACGAGGGGACATACATACGTACAGATTCTCCGACGAGGCCCCAAGGAATAAGACGGTTTTCCAGATATATATCATTTTTATTTATTTTACAAAGCGAGAGAGATTGAAGTCGAAGAGTTGTCAAGATGAAGCTGGTTAGGTAGGTATTATTTGAGGAGGGGGAGGGCAGAATGAGGGGGGGATTATGGGAGTTGTGTGTGTGTGTGTGTGTGTGTGTGTTTTAGGAGGTTATGCTAGCTAACTGCTGGGTAGATTTTTGATGAAGTGCCTTAACGAGACGGTCACGGTCGAACTCAAGAATGGTAAGATGATCACTTTCCCCCGCTTTCGCCACCGCCGCCGCCATGCACAAAGACGCGCGCGCGCGCGCCCTCTGGCACCTACCTATCTCTACACAAGCCTCTCTAGGCGGCCGAACTTGTCAATGACCCAGACTAACACTCATGTTTCTTTTCTTCTCTCTTCCTATAGGTACCATCATCCACGGCACCATCACGTCGGTCTCCCCGCAGATGAACACGGCAATGCGTAACGTCCGCATGACGGTCCCGGGACAGGAGCCGCTTTCGCTCGACTCGATGAATATCCGCGGATCAACCATTCGGTACTTTTTGCTGCCGGATTCGCTGAATTTGGATCAGCTGTTGGTGGATGATGCGCCGAAGCCGAAGAATAAGGCGCGGAAAGAGGCGGAGAGGGGGGGAAGAGGTGGCGCGAGGGGTGTGAGGGGTGGCCGGGGGAGAGGGCGTGGGAGAGGTCGTGGCCGTGGTTAGGGGGAAGGAGAGGGGAAGGGTGAAGAGGAAGAGTTATGGTTCATATCTGTCATCTTTTGTATTGGATTTCTTTCTTTTTTTTTTTTTCTCGTTTTGCGAGGGCTTGAGGACATGTTTGATTGGTTTCATAGCTCTGTCGAGACAGAGGGGTCTCGGGGGACTGATGGGGTCTCCCGGCGTTGGTTGGGGTCTTTATAAAAAGGAAATTTGATGAGTCAAGAATGCCTTGAGAGGCCTTTTTCATGACTCTGATGTATATCATTGGTTCCAGAGATTCTATATTCTAGTCATGGGCTTGTGAAATATGTTGCCATCCGTATCTAGTCCATTCATAACCCTTAGTGTCCATTACATCATCGTTTCAACATGACTCCCTCCAAACCCTCACAATCTGCAACTTTTCCCAACCTCCCGTCTTCCCACTTGCCCCCACCGTCTCCGCCCTCCACTGCTCTCCCAACCCCCGGATAGTCCCCTTGACCACCTCGGGCCGATTCTGCCGACACAACAAAATATACGCCACCCCCCTCTCCGACAAAACCTCTGGCAACGCCGCAATCACCTTATCCGTCGTCTCCATCCCATCCCGCCCCCCAGCATACGCCAACGCCAGGAAATATTCATCCTCCTCAAACTGCGCATTCCAATCCTTGGGCTCTGTACCCACCACCACCGTCGACGGCGGTGGCATAGCAGCCGGCATTTCCTCCGTCGGCACATACGGCGGGTTAAAAATCAACAAATCCACCTGTCCGCCGCGCCACGGGCCAAACAAATCCGCATTCGTCGCCCCCGTGAACACCCCAGCGGTAGCCGGGTGCTCGACACAAGCTTTGGCGATGGTTGCGGCGGTGGCGAGACAGGCGTGGGGGTTTATGTCGGTGGAGGCGGTGAGGAGGGAGGAGTGGCCGAAGAGGCGGGTGGCGTGGGCGGTTAGGAAAGCGAGGATGACGCCGGAGCCGGAGCCGAGTTCGAGGATGAGGGGGGTGGGGGTTGTGGGGGGGAAGTGGGTGGTTAGGAAGGTGGTTTCGGCGAGGGAGGCCAGGGTGTCGATGAGGAGGAAGGAGTCTTCGGAGGGTTCGTAGACGCGGGAGGTGGGGACGTGGGAGGTGTTGGGGGTGGGGAGCATTGTGGTGGTGGTGAGGCTGAGAGTTTTCAAGAAATGGCTTATTGGGGTGATGATGTGATTGGTTGGTTGTGAAGTGGTAGTTTATGTTGAAGCCATTCAGTTGAAACTAAAGTAAGCTTAGTCATACTAGAAATGTGGGGTTTTACGGCTCGCAAAAAATGGTAACGATTCGGCCCGCAGCGGACAAGATGTCGGGGCTTTGATGATGTATTTTTTATTATCTTGAAATATAATATCTTCATTGAACTATTCGGCATCTAAATATATCAAGAAAAAAAAGAGGAAAAAAAAGAAAGAAATTGGGGTGAACCGGGATTGAACCGGTGACCTTTAGATCGCTACTCTGTCGAGACGGCTGAAGTTTATTAGCTTCAGTCTAACGCGCTCCCAACTGCGCCACCACCCCATTGTTTTTTGTTGTTGTTGTTGTTGTTGTTGTATTATTTATTCTCTTCCTAACTATCTGCGGTCGGATTTTCGAGTCCAGACCCCCGATGTCAACCCTGAGAAGACTGCTTTTTCTGACGCCGTTTT